>CM060457.1:17439498-17684498 GCA_030544415.1 Thalia dealbata
GCTACGTTCTTCATCGATGCGAGCGCCGAGATATCCGTTGCCGAGAGTCATTCGAAGAATGGCCACTGCTAAGGGTTTGTACAGAAAAGGATCGAAGCATAACGTTGAATGAAAATAAAGGAATATATCTTATCATTACCCACACATGCTGAATATCACAATATAGTTTCATGGGTGATAAGAATTTATTTTCCAAATTTAAGGAAGAAGAACTATATCGTACAGTATGGTTCCTGTGATATGCAAGTACTTGATGGTTTGTAAACCCTGTTTTTTTTATAAAAAAAAAATTATTATCTGCCTATTAGCTTAGTTGGTTAAAGCATCGTGTTAATGACACAAAGGTGGAAAGGAGTTGCATCTTGATCCTATTTAAGAGATATGACGCCCTTCTTCACACCTTGAATATCAAATTTATCCATACAATGGGTTTTGGGCTGTGGTCTTTCCATGCCTAGCATAGCCCGAAAATATGCGTTGCGCGTGTGTTGGTCCAGTTTCGTGAACGGTAGGTTTAGTTGCGTTTCGGCTACGGGTTGGCTGTCTTCGCGGCTTATTGTACAGTATATCAAATTTAAGGAAGGAGAACTATATCGTACAGTATAGTTCTTGTGATATGCAAGTACTTGATGGTTTGTAAACTCTATTTTTTTTTTAAAAAAAAAAAACATTATCTGGCTATTAGCTTAGTTGGTTAAAGCATTGTTCTAATGACACAAAGGTGGAAAAGAGTTGCATCCTGGTCCTATTTAAGAGATAACGCCCTCCTTCACACATTGAATATCAAATTTATCCATACAATGGGTTGTGGGCTGTGGTTTTTCCATACCTAGCATAGCCCGACAGCGTGCGTTGCACGTGTGTTGGTCAACTTCCGTGAAAGATGGGTTTAGTTGCGTTTCGGATGCGGGTTGGCTAGCTTCGCGGTTTATTGATCGGTTTAATTCGGATTAAGTGGCTAAGACTTGATTGGTGAGTTTTGAGCCTTAAGAAATTTATTTAAAATTTTTTTATATATATTTTAGACCTGCCTTAAATTATTTTAGGTTGGGTTCAGAATTTTGAGGGCGTAAATGATGTTTGAAAATCCTAAAATAAATTGTGATGCTTTATTATGTCTAAATATAATTTATTTGATTTAATTAAAAATTTTCAGAATTATTGAAGTGTAGTTCTTAATTTATTTATGGTAATTTAAGTTAATTTAGGGTTTAAATGAATTAATTATATATTATATGCATGAAGAAATATTTTGGTATGATATTTAAATTGTATTAATTGAAATTAAAATAATTTATTTAAAATTTTTATAGAATTAATGAAATTAGGAGATTGTAGGTGATTAGATTATTTAGATTATTTCAATAAATGAAATTGAATAATTTAGATTTTTATAAATTTATAATGTGATAAAATTTAGAAAATTGGTTTATTTAGATATTCTAATTAACGAAGTTTGATAATTTAGAATTTATAAATTTAATTGATGTAATTAGATCTTTTTATAGAATTTATAAATTTTAGACTGTGATTAAATTGGTTAACTAGGTTAATTAGATTTTCTAATTAATAAAATTAGGGAAATTGTGACTTAATAGATCTATATATAGTAATTAAAAATTTACAGAAGTATTAAAATTATTTTAGATTACTAAGGTAGTATAGTAGATCAAACTGTTAGAATGATCTAATTGTGTAAATAGGAATTTAATTTGTATTTTTATTGTATAATTTAGATGTAAACATATTTTATTGGAAAATTATGTGGTGGTATTTATTTTAATTGTTTAATAGGTAATTGAATAAAAGGAAATTGGTGTGAGGTTGTGAGAAGTGGAGTTAGTTAAGAGGATTGTTTGAGATGTGTTATTTATGCACGCTTGGTTGTTCATTGGATTTATTTTAGAAAATTATTGGTTGTTGTGCTATTGCTTGATAAATCACAGCCAAGCTGTGATTTATGTTGAAGTAGGAAGGATTTATCTTTCTTGCTTGCTTACTCTTAAGAATCACCGCCAAGCTATGATTCTTGTTTAAAGACCTGCTTGAGACTCAGGTGAGGGTTTATGGTTTCAATATAAATTGGCCTACTACAGATGCTGAGTCCTAAGGGTAGTTGTTAATTATTGTACATGCTAATAAGCGATATATCTACTTTGTTACATATTTAATTAGCATGTGAGTTATTGGAAGTTATATCATGCTAGTTCATGTATGTTGTTACTGTATACATGCTCTTGATATAAATTTGAAAGTTATATCATGCTAGTTCATGTGAGATGCTATAACATGCATGCTCTTAATTATGAGTTTGAAGGATTATACCATGCTGGTATATGTATGATGTTGTTACATGTATGCTATTGATGTTTTTATGCTCATGTCATGTTGATTACATAATATCTTCATATTGCTAGAGATGTAGAGACACATAGCAAGAACATGGAATATGTGTACATGAGATAAAACTTGAGATACTTTAGGTTCATGTTATGATAAACACCTAAAGGGATCTAAATTGTTATATGAATAAAAACCCTGGACATCTTAAGGTTATGATAACCTAGGAGAAGATGTGTGATTCTTAGACTGATATGTGCCAACATATGGTGAGGAGCCATGTGCTAGTACGGTAGAGGTGCAAGGTCGGTTGACTTAGCCACTTATACTTTGGTGTAGCCGGGATCTCACTTCGGTACAGA
Source organism: Thalia dealbata (assembly GCA_030544415.1). NCBI lineage: Eukaryota > Viridiplantae > Streptophyta > Magnoliopsida > Zingiberales > Marantaceae > Thalia > Thalia dealbata. The sequence continues at coordinate 17,442,201 of CM060457.1, forward strand.
ACTCAACTTATTTGTATTACACCAGGGTAGAGGGTGTGCTAGGAACAGTACCGTGCAATGCACTACCAAGGCTAAGGAACCTGAAAGACTCTGGCATGCTCAACAGTGGTGGGATCCCTAAGCAGTCCAGGTTCATTGGTATCGTATATAGTGGGTCACAGATTGTCAGGCTAGAGACGGATGTGATTGTTATCTTGTATGGTGATCCTGCCATGGTGCAGAATTACAGCACTGTATGGTACTTGTGTTTGTATTAGAAGGGGTACCGTGATCACCAACTCCTTCTGCCAACGTCAATGAACAGACACATAGGACAGTGACCTAGAGTTGACACTGACGGGTTTGGGGTAATCTCTGACGAGGGATTCACCTTGAACATAAGTGGCTGCCTTAGGTGTAGAATGGATAGATGATGAAATAGTAATTAAAGTGATATGACATATGGATTTAGTGGCACTGTTATAATCATATTTCCTGCATCCTGTTATATGCCATGTTATGATTATGTTTATACTATTGCATGTTGTTTCCTTGTTAGATTATTGATATGTCGATTTAAATATGTGATTTTAGTGGATATATTTTCTTGTTAGTTTGTACAATACCATATGCCCATTTTTAGGGTGCTCTCTCTGTAGCCTCACTGAGTCTCGAGACTCAGATGTGCACATTTTTCCTTGTTGCGCATGTTACAGATGGATCTTTAGCCGAGAGTGAGGGAGAACCTAACTTGGCGAACAATATCAATTTGGCGACCTAGATAGAGATGTAAAATGATAGTGATAGTTAAATTATCAAATGTATATGCTTCCGCTATGTTTAATTAATAAAAGTGTAGTGCTTTGTGATACTTTTAGCCTTGTATAAGTTGTGGTGTTAAAATACATCTTATACGGTGGTTGCCACGTGCCCAAAGGTAGAATTGGGGCGTGACAATTAAAGTGGTATCAGAGCATAAGTTTAAAAAGATGACATTAAAAGTAAGGATAGGACTTAAGATACACCATAGGGCCTAAGTACACATGTGAGATAATCTTAACGGGGTAAAGAGAGATTTTAGGGATACATGGGGGTTTATTCTTTTATGCCTATGTTACCCTTACTTGTTTGCATTGTGTTTTATGTCCTTACTTGATGATGTTCTATACTTGTTTTGATTGATGTTAATAAGTAAATTGTTTGTTTATTGTTGTGTGCTTTTGGGTTATATTGACTGTGCTTGAATTGTATTGTGATTGCTGAAAACTTGACCTAGGAGGACCTAGATATTTGGAGCCTTCCATGTGAGATTATAAAGAACTTATTGATGGGATTCTATACCTATTACTGGTTGGTGTTGATGTTGGATGACCCATTGAAATCACTGAAATTATGTGCAATTACTTTTCTATGTTTTCCTTGTTTGATGTAGCAACTAAGTTGTCTTGGTTCTAGTTGATCTCACCCAGCTATTGAACATATGACCTCATCTACCCACATGATACAGACCGATCAACTACTTTAGTTAAATTTATAAATTTCCTTTTGATAAAATTCCTAAGTTACCATCCTGAGACTTTTGCCCAAACTGAGCATTTAATTGTCTTAGGTTGCAACAACTATTTTTCTTCCTTGTTGCCAAATAAGGGGGTCATTTATCCATTAGTATCAATAAAGCATAACCTAAGATTTATAAGAAATTTAAATATTGATACCTTATGCAGCCTTGGATATTTAAAAATTGATCCTTGCTACAAAACTAGAAATATTTTTTCCTCTATCTGGGGCTGAGAAGAAGGATAGAGATCCTCTCCAATTACTTTCCTATCATACCCTAATACAAAACCAAAGTATGAGAATGGTGATCTTTCTTCCTTTATCTATATATCCAGAACTTGATTATGAACATAGTTAAATTATAGAGTTTGATCCCTAGCTTTTATTGATTTTGTCATTTCTTGCTCTTGAATCATTAACACAGATCAATATCATCTCACATTCAACATTTTGATGATCTTAGGGTACTGATATCAAAAGTATTATCTTACCTCAATCTCAAATTTGATATCCATCTTATTCAAATCTCACTCCTTTATTCTTATCTAACAGTTTTGTGTAAATAATCATCAAGTACTTGCATATCACAGGAACTATATTGTACGATATAGTTCTCCTTCCTTAAATTTGGAAAACAAATTCTTATCACCCATGAAACAATATTGTGATATTCTGCATGTGTGGGTAATGATAAGATCTATTCCCTTATTTTCATTCGTCGTTATGCTTCGATCCTTTTCTGTACAAACCCTTAGCAGTGGCCATTCTTTAGATGCTGACCATTCTCAAAAATACAAATCATTTCCTCTATTGAATACTCTTGAGTGCATTCAAAAGTAGTATTATCACTGACACCAAGCGAATTCAAATTTCTTCTAGTGATAGTTAACAAATCTTTTTCTTCCTTAGTATACCCCTCCCTAATCTTTGTTATCTTTCAAAACCCTTTGGGTTATACTCCTGACACTTTCAAGAAAGGTTCCAAATACCATCTAGAACCTCAAGCTACTAAACAATCTAGTAAGAATTGCAAGTAAATTAAATGAGCTTATAATTGTTGAAAGTTTAGAATTTTTCAGCATGTTAAAATTTAAGCTTATCTTTTGTGCATATACTTGCATATTCCCAATGTTGATTTTGAAGATTTTTCTACTAAGTCCTAGACAAGCATATCTACTGTATCAAACTAATATATCAACCTTGATCCTTAATTTTGAATTTTCCAAGTGATACTAAAAGATAATTCGATTTGTAGCCTTATCGTTCATTTAGGACCCTACTGTATTTCTCCCCTTATGGTATGGACCTTACCTCAAAAACCTAAATCATAACTCTCGTATACAACTAAAGGGTGAGCTAAAAGCTGAAGGTAATGAAATGTATCAAAATACTATAAACCTAGACAGGAGAAATTTCAGATTTACCTTATCTCAAAGATTTAATCACCCTGAGTTCTCTAAGGGTCTAATTCCTATAAAATTTGGCAGACACCTTCTTCACTGATGCCAAAACTTACCCTCAAAATTTTAGTTTAATCTGATCTCTATGGAGAAAGTTACGAGCTTCTAAATTTTACTAAATCCTAAAAATTTAGTGTACCAAAAATTAGATACTCTCGAGTTGAAAAACCATTTATCTTTTCCACTTGAATATGTCATGTCTATGCTAACAGTAGAATATATATCCATTCTTTTCCCTTCCTTTGATCTATAGTTAGTCAATTGTGAATCTAAGTCTATTCTTCATCATAATAAGTACTATAGGCTTATATGAACAACAATGCTGAAATTTTACCTTGCCTACATTCTATACCTTGACAATTTCAGTTTTCTTTATTCCTTTCTCCTAAATTTGTACACTCTCTGAAGAACAACCTCATCTAACAATTTAGGGTTCTTCCATTACTATATAGAAATATAAATAGGTAAAGGTACACTTTAATGAAGAGTAAATTCTCATAAGTGAGGTAGTGATAGGGTTGTTAATACTATACCTTCTTGTTGGAATTACCAAAACTTTTTCTTATGTGAGTATCTCTACTATACCTCTTTATACAGATCTATCATACAAATCTATACAACAAATACCTTAAGTCCAACATGATACATCTCACTTTGAGATCACTTAAGAAAGGTTCAATCAATTCTCAAATCTTCAAGGAATCATTTTCTCTTCTCCTTGCTGTCTAATCCATTATGTAACAATAGTCACAACCACTTTGTTCTAATGAGATTTTTCCTACTTAGGTAAATGTCTCCCCTACTTAACTAAATGAACTAATCAGATTTCAATCTCGAATACAAACTGAAAGAGGTCGAATCATGGCCTATATTTATTCATTCTTTCACTGAGCTTTTGGAATGGTCAACATCTTTACCAGCACCTCTAAATTGACTGATTTTTTATTACAGTTTATTGATTATCAAATTTCTAAACTTGCATGTAAATACTTCAGTATTCAAAGAAATTTTTCCTATATTTTATTCTCCTAAACTTCTACAATCATATTGGACAACTTTGCTTGCCTCTTGTTTCTTATTTACAAACTAAAGCAATCAATTTGGTGTTAGTTCCAGTCTTAACCTTTAATTGGTTGTGAAACCTTATTCTTTACTTTCAAGTGATACTTCATCATTATTTCAATAGTTATTTTTACTACTCTAGCCTTACCAACGGTTAGTAATCATTTTTATATCCTTGTTACTATTCTTGCTTACCAAGTCCAAGTTATATTTCCAAAATTTCTCCTCTAAGTTTCAACAATTGAGATGGTACCGTAGAATTCAAAAGAGATTGATTTTACAGCTTTGGTTGTTATTTCCCTTTCCTATCATCTTCACCCTTATATTCTAATGCTTGTATTTGCATACCTATTTTTGAAACAAATTTTCAAAGGAGATTAGAAGTTATTCCTTCCTTCATAATTCTAGTGATATTATTGTTGAGATGAAAATGTCTGCACCCTCAGAGATTATTGTGTAAGTATAATTTTAAATTCCTATCAAGTCCTTAACCCTTGGTCAGATACATTTTGCTTATCGTTGAAATTTTTTTTCAAGTTGTTTTTCATACTTTTTAAATTCCTACAGATTCTTAATACCGTGAATTCCTTATACTTTTCTTTCGGTGTCCATTGAACTTCTTTCGTACCATCTATAGCTTTTGCTCCACTACTTTCAATAGTGGCTGTGCACACTTTTAGTAACTAACAAAAGCAGTGACTATTGGAAAATTATTTTCAAAGGAAATGTTCTACAACTCCAATTGTTGGTTCTAGTTCATAACTTTTCGTCTATTCCATCCAACATTATTCCTTACTTGCCCATTTAATATTCTAATTATGTTATTAATTATAAACCTTTCTTGGACTTATAAAGATATGCCTTGTCAAATGGAAATAACTTCTTCAAATGCCATTTTTGCAATCGATTCTCTTTAATACTAGGAAGTGTAAAATTGTCGTCATTCTCCAAAAAAATTTTGGGTTAGCCTTAAATTAACTATTGTCCCACTATATATGGTCTGAAACTTTAAAATTGATCTTCAATCTTTTCCTCGATCATTTAAGGGAAATATACACATTGTTTCATTCCAGCTACCTTGGTACCTACAAAGGGTGGCAAATTTCCTCCTCTCGATTTTGGACTCCAACTTTAGCAATCCAAACTGCTTTTCCTATGTTTAGGGTATCTTGTTATACTATGTCATGTTGCTTGTTGAATTCTTCAATATTTCTTTCTTTAGTTGACCAATTGGTATCCCTTATTTCATTGTGTGCTAGACGTAAAAATCTATGATCTTAATTAGTCCTACTGTTTGTGTTCTGATTGATATCGGATCACAGAGCTCTTATGCGAACATGGTGTTTCTAAGAGGGTTGATCGACCCTTAGAGAGGCTAGGATGTGAGTTAAAAAGCTGATTCAATACCCAGGTGCATCCGAGGTGGATTGGACCGTTTGAGATTTTGGAAGGAGTTAGACCGGTGGCTCATAGATTGCAGTTACTGATATACTTAGACAGAGTCCATAACGTATTCCATGTGTCGATGCTTGATAAATATGCGTCAGACCACCGCATGTTCTAACTGCACCTTCGATTGCTCTGCGAGATGATCTGAGCTGTGAACATAGGGCAGTGGCTATAGTTGATAGCCGCGATAAAGTGTTAAGGGGTAAAACTGTACCTCTAGTTTGGGTGCTCTAGAAGGATGTTAATGTAGAAGAAGGGCGATGGGAAACCGAAGCTCAGATTAGAGCCCAATACCTATAATTGTTTGCTTAGTATTTTACTTTAATTGTATTTTGCTTGATAAATTGTTTGAAGATGTTTGAAAATTGTTTGAATTGATTGAATGAATTCTTTAGGTTGTTCTATGTCTTAAAGAGCAGTAGAAAGTCTAGAAAACTTAAAGGGGTTGGGTTGTTATTTTTGGAGGACCAAAAATCTTAAGGGGGAGAGGAATTATAAACCCTGTTTTTCTTCTTTTTTAAAAAAATTATTATCTACCTATTAGCTTAGTTGGTTAAAGCATTGGTCTCATGTATCATTACATTCTTTTCTATTTAAGAAATATTTAGTCCCACATCAGGGAATTATTGGAAAGGAGTTGTATCATTTTCTATTTAAGAAATATTTAGTCCCACATCAGGGAATTCTTGGAAAGGAGTTGCATCATGATCCTATTTAAAAGATGGCGCCCTCCTTCACACTTTAAATATCAAATTTATCCATACAATGGGTTGTGGGCTGTGGTTGGCTATGGTCTTTCCATGCATAGCATAGCCCGACAACGTGCGTTGCGCGTGTGTTGGTCCGGTTCGGTGAACGGCCAGTTTAGCTACGTTTCGGCTGCGGGTTGGCTAACTTCACGGCTTGTTAATCGGTTTAATTCGGTTCAAGTGGCTAAGGCTTGATTGGTGAGTTTCGAGCCTTAAGAAATTTTTTTAAAATTTTGTTATATATAATTTAAACCTGCCTTGAATTATTTTAGGTTAGGTTCAGGATTTTATATTTTAATCAAAACCCTGAACCCAACCTAAAATAATTCAAGGCAGGTCTAAAATATATATAAAAAAATTTTAAACAAATTTCTTAAGGCTCAAAACTCACCAATCAAGCCTTAGCCACTTGAACCGAATTAAAGCGATCAACAAGCCAGCCGAAATGCAGCTAAATCGGGCCGTTCACCAAACCGGGCCAACACACGCATAATGCACGTTGTCGGGCTATGCTAGGTATGAAAAGACCACAGCCCACAACCCATTGTATGGATAAATTTGATATTTAAGGTGTAAAAGGATGCAACTCCTTTTCAAGAATTCCTTGATGTAAGACTAAATATTTCTTAAATAGAAAAGGATACAAGTATTGAACTTGTGACCTTTATGTCATTAGCACGATGCTTTAACCAACTAAGCTAATAGGCAAATAATAATTTTTTTTTAAAAAAAGAAAAATAAGGTTTACAGCTTTCCATTCCAAATAGTTCAGAACCTGATTTAATCTTATAAACAATGCTCTAGGTGATTGCTTCAACCCATATAAGGATTTTTTTAATTTGCAAATAAGACCAGATTCCCCCTGAGCAATAAATTCAGGAGGTTTCTCCATATAGATCTCCTCATCTAAGTCCCTATGTGAGAAGACATTTTTGATATCAAGTTGATACAATGGCTAATTTTTCATAGTTGTCATTGATAGAAAGAGTCGTATGTAGATAATTTTTGGCAACTAGAGAGAATGTATCATTGTAATCTAGCCCATAAATTTGAGTATATCCCTTTGCTACAAGCCTGGCTTTTAATCTGTCAACCTCCCTATTAAGTCCAATTTTAATTGTGAATATCTATCGACAACCAATGATGGACTTTCCAAGAGGAGGAAGAGTAAGTGTCCATGTCTGATTTATTTCCAAAGTACCTCAATCATAGCCTGTCGCCATCCTAGATGAGATAGAACTTCTTGGGAATTTTTAGGAATTGCAATGGAAGACAGGGTGGATATAAAAGTAAAATGTATTGGAGATAAACGATGACAGCTTATAAAATTATATATTAGATGTGGATTGAGTGTGGACCTTTTACCTTTGCGAATTGCAATGGGTAGATCTACTGGATCTGAAATTTGAGGAGCTTGAACAGGATCTTCTGCAAGTGGAGAAGCTGGAACAGGGGTTGAATTAATTGCAGAATCATTCTCAGCAGGGGATTCAATTGTTGGTCGACGCTCATAAGTGATACCAAACTGATTAGATGGGGTTGTATCACTATCATTTAGTTCTTGTTGCTCATTAACTTCAAGAACTAGAGCCTCAACTTATTTTTCTATATGTTGCTGACCATAATTAACATCAATGATAGGTATTGGTAAGACTTGTTCTAGAGACTGTTTCAATTAGAGATGAAAATTTTAAAATATTTTCAAAGAATGTGACATCTAGATAGGTATAATACCTATTTGTAGATGGAGAATAACATCGATGCCCTTTTTGCAATCGAGAGTGCCCTTTTTAAATGGGGTTATAATTTATCATGATTAGGAGATAAGTCATGTACAAAGCAAGTTAAGCCAAATATCCGAGGAGGAACTATATAGAGAAGTTCTTGAGGAAACAAAAGTGAATGTGGAGTCTGATTATTGAGGGTTGAGCATGGCATTCTATTAATTAGATACCCAGCAGAACATTAGCATTAATTAAAAGGGTCGGACTGTATCAATAATATATCAATGTTTCCTTTCAGCTATCCCATTCTGTTGAGGAGTATGAGGATAGCTAGGTTGATGTAAGATGTTATTGGATGCAAGAAAGGAGTTTAAGGAAGCTGAGAAGTACTCTTTAGCATTGTTACTTCGTAGGATGCGAATTGTTTTTCCAAATTGTGTCTTAATTTTATTATAGAAACTTTGAAAGATTTTAAATAATTCAGAATGATCCTTCATTAAGGAAACCCAAGTACACCTTGAAAGTCATCAATAAAGGTGACATAATACCTATAACCTAGGATAGATAAGACACGACTTAGACCCCAAATATTACAATAAATGATATCAAAGGGTGATGTGGTTTGAACATTGTTATTTTTAACTGGATGGGAAACTCTAACATGCTTTCCTAGCTGACATGATTCACAATTAAGAGCTTGTAGTTGAGAAAGATGAGGTACCATTATTTTGAGTTTGTTGAGGTTTGGATGTCCTAATCTTTGATGAGGCAGTTTAGGAGTTTCTACAACAAAATTGGTTGTAATTGAGGGTGGAATAATAACTAAAGTCGGCTGCAAGAAGTAAATGCCTCTTGATTCAACTCCTACTCCAATCATCCTCCCCATGCTTTGATCCTATATTGTAAAAGAATTAGGTTTGAAAATAATAAGACAATTCTGAGTGTGAGCAAGTTTGCTAACCGAAATTAGATTAAACTTGCATTCAGGAATAAATAGGACAGATTCAATGTTAAATTTAGAAGTAATGAAACTTTTTCAATTCCTTTTGCTAGAGCTTTAAATCCATCAGCAAGAGTGATATGAATTGATATTTTAGAAGGAGAGATATTAGAGAATAAAGTGATATTACCAATGATGTGATCAGAAGCTCCTGAATGCACTATCCAGGATCCAATAAGTAGAGAATGAGAGAAATAGATTGTAGAATTATCATGGACAGTTGAGGATGTGGCGATAGGGGAGGCTTGTTGGGTAGCCTTGAGTTGTAAATACTCCTTGTATTCATTTATAGAAAATAAATTCAAGGATCTTACAATTTCTGCCTTGTTCTTTATTATTGTTTGGCACTGCATTATATTAGCAGTCCTATTTGAAAATCCATGCAAGAAGTAACATCGATCTCGTGTATGCCCTTTCCTTCTACAATAGGTGCAATATGAGGATGACATCGCTTATGTGATAATGAATAAAGCAGCGGCGGAGTATAGAGTTAGGGTTTTTAACCACTTTGATACCATGTAAAGAACATTGAGAAGAGAAAAGATAATTTACTCACTTAACATTGGTCTGCTTCTTTGTGTTATTTATATTGAAACTAAAACCTAGGGTTACAATCATGGAGAAATCTGAGTCACACATTTATAAAGACTATGGACCACATATTAAATATAATTATTCTAACAATATTGTTGCAAGTTATCAATTGGTTAAGAAGTTGTTTAATTACTATAAAAAAAAGTTTCATGTTTAACAAAGTAGTTAGCAATATAATTAATCATTATACGAAGGGTTGCAAATGCTAATCTATTCAAGATAGATATATGAGTTCACGGTGTTCCTCAACTTCATGACGGCCATAAACTACAAGATTTAACTTATCTTACTTAATATTTCGCTAATGTCTTTAACATGCTTATGTGATAGGGCCTTAACACAAAATCCTATGAAACTCTACAAGTTTAGAATTCAACTAAACCTTCTTTTTTCTTGTTGTCAGTTTACTGTCCACTACCATATTTACCAAGTATATATGTAATTGGAAATCAAGTAAAATTATTGAAAGCAGAAGAAAGGAATGCAAATTTCCTTACTGTTTTCTCATCATTATGATAGCCAAACAGTGAAGAATAAATGTTTACTTAACTAGATGAATTGCATGGTAGAAAAAGAGAGGATCAGTAAACATGTTTCGGCTACTCCTTACAGTTGGAGACATTTTGTTGTTAATTGTTGCCATTTGGTTTCAATAGGTATGGCTAGATTAGTGATAAATATTTTGTTTCATCTCTACTATTGCATGTTTGAGGGCTGTTCAAATTCTTCATACTATTATTTATTGTCTTGCTCTTAATTTCTTGATAAATGCATGTTGTTGACTTAAGATTTAGAAACTTAATCTTCAAGCACCATATTCTTTAATTATTCTACTTATATTTCACTTGAAAACAATAAAATGGTTGCTTATCAGATGATTGATGTTGTTGAATAAATCCTAGCTGAGATCAAATATAATTCTCCTTACCGTTAGATGATTCTTGAGTTACTATCTAGTTTCCTTGTGGTCAGTCTAAAATGCTACTAAGAAATGGAAAAGTAAATTAGGATTAAATGACAAAGTCGATGCTTTCTTATTCAAATCCATGTTGTTCGGATAGATTAAGAGTATTTCTTGCTTCTTAAATGATTTAGATGAGTGCATAAATCATAACTGAAGTCTACTATCTTTTCTGTACAATGAACCCTACTGAGATAAATATCTAGAGGAACCTAATCTAATCTTATTGCACTTTTTGAGTCTTCTAGGTGTAGTTTTAAAAGTGATACAGCTAACTACCATGCTGAGTTCTTTTATATATGTTTTCATGACATACTAGTGATGAAAGTTTCTCATTTACCTTATCTTAGTCTCTTATCAACTGTGGTTGCCGAGAGGTTGTAGGGAATAAAGTGATGTTGAGCAATATTGATGTTTGCTTACTTAAATCCGTGCTACTAAGAGATTGAAATCTATTTCTTCTTCTTTCTTGAATGCAAGGTGATTAGAAGATTTTAACAATGTTAAACCACTATTTTCATATGTCTAATCAATGGCTGAGAGGAATTTCTTTTCTTTGTGTTTTGTCACCGTAAATAAATACATGAGCATGTAAGTAGGTGGAAATAAATTGTACCGCAATACTTAAAGTTGGAAGATATAAGAGAGGATAATATTTGTGTTTTTTGAACTGATTTCTCTGCATGCTTTGCTTACTTGGTAGTGGAGGAATAAATGACACATCCATGTTATAATTAAGAGTAAGTTGGGACCTACAACCTCAAGTTACAAATGATTGCTGCCGAAAGGGAGCAATGAAACCATTGCATACATAATAACCAAATTAATGCCTTATATCTTTTCACCACGAGGTTATTTTGATGAGTTGTGAAACTTTCTCTTCTTTTTATGATTTCTTTGTTACAGCACCAAATGGAGCCCTAGGATTGGGAAAAGAGTTAACATGAGCTAACATCATTCCTTAACTCATAAAGATGTTCTAATGTTTCTAGCACATATAAATTGTCGACATCGACGGTGATTTGAATACGGCAAAGCTATGATTCAATTGTGAACTGATGTAGTTAAAGCTTCATAGTGGACGGTTGTCAATTTTAATATATTTGGTTACATGTATATGCTTATGGAATTATATTTCTCTTATATTATGTAGTGCTTGTATATTGTACGTGACATATATGAAAACACTTGAACATGTGAATACATATAGGTGACAAAGACACAAATAAATGATATGTCAATGACATATAGAACGACTTAGTCTCTTATCACCTAAAACTAAGGACCAAAATCCTAGAGACATCAAGGTCTAGGAATTTAAAATGGGTCCTTAATGCACATTATTTCTCTCACGGTAAATGGGTACTACTGTGCTAGTCCAGCGAATAGTAACAGGAAGTGTCACCCAATGCAACTTTAAATCCATGGTAAAGCCAAAAAAGGGGAGTCTATATAGTTATCCTCTAGGTACGCATCCAAGGATAAAGAATTCGGAGCTGGGGAGCTACATAGCTGAGAAGCTAAATAACTGCTCTGCCCTAGGACTAGAGGGTCAAAGACAACTGATGTACTCTATTCAGGTTCCGTAAACCTAAGGAGGGTAGTCTAGACCTTAGAGTTAAATAATCTATGTGAAGTCCGATTCGTCAGACCGTTGAGACTAAACAAAGAGGTGACCCTATTGTGGGGTAGAATGTAATGCTACATGGTAGTCGTACGGTGTGGGTCTAAGAAGACACATATATGAAGATCTCGAAGTGCAGGTAGAGGTACGACTTGCGAGATCAAATAGAGAAGATTCTATGGTGACCGGTTTTCTCTGCTAATGTCAGTGTGACGGGCATAGGCAGAGACTTAGTTGGATACTGACAGGCTTAGTCTTTGACGAGGGAATAAGCATAGGAAGGCAGCCCAAACTAAATTGAAAACAGAACACATGTTGACGTAGAGATGACATAGATAGTTTAACACAAAATTATGGAGTGATCTACTCTTTGCAACTGCTCTTCATGCTTGCTTATATCGATTATTAAACTGCAACTACTTAATTGTTTGTACTTAGCTGTTTCTAAACATATCCTCTTTGCCCTTATACTAGGATGTCTTTTTTTGTAGCCACTGGGTCGCAAGACTCGACGCATGCAATTTTTTTTCCGGGCGTAGGTAGCAGGTTAAGAGGAGGAGATCGAGTCAAGATAGCAAGACATTGGGTAGCAATAAATAAATTAGATGCATTGTAGTAGAACATTAAAGTTGACTTCTTTGAATATTAGTCAATGCAAAAAAGTCATAGAGAAAAATTGAAAATTCCAATGGTGTTTATAGGCGTAAATATATTTTATTTAGCCTTGTATAGATTTTTACAATTCATACAACAGTTGCCATGTTGCCATGTCGCCGACACAAGGTCGGGGCATGACAAGACAAGCTACAAGTAGAGCAACATAGGTCAGTGTGCTAGCCTTTGTTTATGTGAGAAATGCATGAACGCATCTTGTCGATGCCTCACAAGTCAGTGTGTGCCTGTGTGGGCCTCATCAAGGCCACGTAGGATAGCATATGGGCCTCCCTTCACATGAGCATTAATGTGTCCAACTAGGTCGCGCGGGGTAGCATACAACTCGAAGTTTGCAGCTAAGGTGGGGGGACTCTCAGCCGAGGCTATAGGAGGCAGGCATCACCTTTGCATGGGTGCATACAGAAATAACTAGATGGGGCAAAGTGAGATAGTGCATAGGCCCAACTCCTATTGAGGAGCATAAGAAGACCACATATGGGCAACTATCGGGTGCATCACGGGGACAGTCGCAAACGAGAGGTGCAAGTGGCACAAGCGCTTAGCACCTGAACCAGTCCAAGGATCAGGAGTGCTCCATCTTGAGGTTCACATGTGTGGGGATGGATGCATTGCATGTGAGCAGTGGAAGCCAAGTAGGTGTGTATGAGATAGATGGGTGCATTGTACCTGGAAGGCCTACTGGAATGCTTTATTATAGTCCTGCCTTCACTATAGGAGGAGTTATTTATTGGTTGTTATAGTTGACCCTCTAGCTGAGATGGCAGCACCTTCAAGAGCTTCCAAATTGGGAATAACCAGAGTGGAGGAAGATCATCGAGATGATCACTGGAGGTGAGTCCATTGTAAATTGGAGAGCTAAGAAGCTATTGTTCGGTTTGTGAATAGAAGAAGTATTCGGTTTTTAGGATTAAAGGGTTTTATTGGTGCTCGATAAGAGCATATCTTTTCCCCAACTCATGTCCGTACTCTTCTGCTTCTAGCTTCTGAAAATTGAGTTCAACATGCACTCAATCTGGCTTGCAATCTCCACCTTTCCTCCAACCCATGTTCATGTTCTATTGCTTCTAGCTTTTATAAATTGAGTTCGACGTGCACTCAACGAGGCTCGCGACATCAAGGATGTTGCACCATACGCTCCAGGGAAAAAGAAACCCTCAATGAATTCAATTCTATCACCAGATATCAAGAATATTTCAAATTCAATTCTTAGGCTTATGTCAAGGACATTGCTTTGGGGATAAAAGAACCCCTAAATAAATTCAATATTACCACTTGATATTGGACAATATATGAATAGAGCATATGCTCCAAGGAAAAAGAAACCCTCAACGAATTCAATTCTACCACCAGATATCAAGAATATTTCAAATTCTAGGCTTACATTGTTAGGGACATTGCACCATGCTTGGGAATAAAAGAACCCCAAATGAATTCAATATTACCGCTTGATATTGGATAAGATAGGTGAACTTTTGATCTACAATCAAATGCACTACCATTGAGCTATGAACACATTGAAAATCTCTTTAAAATGTCAATGTGAGTGCACAATGACCGACCAAAGGCGACCTATGTGGAGCTAAAGATCAATGGATGAGAGAGCAAAGCAATGGTCGACTCTCGTGCAATGCATAACTTCATAAGCAATGAAGTCACATGAGTACTAGGACTTCACCAAAGCTTACACCAAAGTCTCAGTCGTTCATGTGAACAAGGGAGGCGCACCAAACCCTACACTAGATGTAGCCACCGCACCAAACACCTCACTTAACCAAAGGGCATACACTCGCAACAAGCACCATAACCACTAAGGTTGCAAATGGGTATGAACCCCTTAAACTAGTAGCAATTCCTTAGATATTGGGTGAAGAAGTAGGAGCATTAGAAGGCCACCATCCTAGTATTCCAAGGGAGGCTTATGGGCAACTCTAGAGCACACCACAATGTGTGCTTTCCCATTCAAGCTCGACCGATCCAAAGAGGAGGCACAATTGAGAAGACACCCCAACAAGGAGCAACTCAGAGGTAGCTTTATCATATGTTCTGTTGTTCATGCTAAAATTAGAGTATTGGGATGTTAAAAATCGTGAGAGATCAAGAGTTACTATACCAAGTATCAACTTGACCGAGGCAATTGAGGGAGTCTTACCCGCAAAAGAAGGAGAGTTTGAAGGAGTCCACCATGATGATCGAGCCACCCGCAAAACAATGCCAACCAAATATGGCCTAGATCATGCAAGAAGAGATCAAGGAAAGAAAATTATGTTTTTGCCTTGTGCAGGAGAAAGGATCATAAGGATTCGGGGCCATCAATGCGCCAACCAATGTGTCCAAGCTTATGGAGAAGAGTTCATCCAAGACTTGCTCAAGTGCCAAGGGACAACTTCAAAGCTTGAAGACATAATCAAGAGTTTCCTTCACAGCAAGGGCATCAACATATTCGGGTGATAGAGTATTATTACAACCTTAATATTGGGCCATACCTGCTTCCAACCTAAATGGCTTGGGGAATGCCCAATGGTGGCCAAAGAGGAGTACAAATTAAGGCCAACCCATGGAGGCTCAAGGGGAATTCAACCACGCCCAACTTATGTGCAAAAGGGAGGCTATAGCCAACCTAGGACTTGAGTTAATTGCAAAGCAAGCTCAAGTTAAGTGATGTGAAAGATTTTAAGAAGAATTCATATTGACCCATAAAAGACCATTGACCCAAGTCAAGCTAAGTCAATTCAGGTCAAGGCATATAGAAAATAAGATGAAGACTCATCAAAGACTTACTCAAGACTCATCCAAAAGGAGCATGCATCTTCAACACGCCCGATCACACCTAGGATGCATCCTCATTTGTTCGTGCTATATTGAAGCATGTCCCAACCACACTTGGGACGTGTCCTTATCCACCTGATTGAAGCAACTTGGAACAATTCTCCTCCATTGGTCTAAATTTACCCTTCCACCCTCAGTTCAACTTTGATCTTTTCAAGATAAGCTGAGATTGGTGACTTGATCGTTTGCCCAAGATGGGTTTTCAATCATGGAGATCTCATGATTGATGAAAACCTTAACTGATTGTATCATGGAGGAAGGTAATATGTTAGCCGACTTCTCCCGAGATCCAATTTACATTGAAGGCTTCAAGATAGAGTTATGGACCTAATCCAGCTGATGCTGAGCAAGGATCGTTCCCTCAAAGCACATATTCACCGTGGAAAAGTAATCGATTCTTGGAGGAAGTTTGCCGATCGATCAAGGAGAAGGTTGAGGCCAATTCTCTCCTAAATTTTAAGAGAATTATTCTTGTAATCTCATGCAACACTAGCCACCCCCCATGGGTACAAATAAGCCCTCTTGGGGAAGGCTTAGGTATATTGGAGATCATAAAATCATTTAAGCATTGTAGTAAGGTAGTTCATTGTATTCCTCAAACCCTAGTTATCACTCAAGCTTGTAACGTGAGCTTTTGTGAGTTTTTTTAGTTGAATAAAGTTCCATTTTTCCTCTCAAATATTATCCAAAGAGAAGAATTTTCACCATCTACTTTCCCTCAAGACCAACACATCCCAATCTAAGATTTATGAAGGCTTGTGGCTACTATGGAGCCACCTCGGACACCCACTTTAACCGTAGTTCAATTAAATTGAATTAGTGGTATGACACAAGATATCTGTGAACTCTTATAGCTCAAGAAAAAAAAATCTAATAAACCTTTGCTGTGACAATAAAACAACATGGTAGAATCAAGTAGGTTGAGAACAATAGAGACTTCATTGGGGAGAAATTGGACAATAGGGTACACTTCACCGTGTGAGCTTGCTGCTCAATTGTTAGGTTCGATTAAGTCAATAATAGGAGAACCTATTCCCATAAGGTCAAACCAATCCAAGGTTGGATTAAATGGGATTGAGTTGGGTAGACTAGTACCAAAACCAACCTGAAGTGGGCTAAACCCATTCGGAATTTGGTCCAAACCCAGTTCAGATTAAGAGAGAGATACAGATCTGATTCAAATCCATTTCTTTAAATTAAATCAACTAATTGGGTTAATTCAAGGCAGACTTCTCAGCTCAATACCATTGTTAACAAGAAACATTAGCAAATAAGTTTTGAGAATAAATAGTTGCAAGAACACAAATTGAATACATCAAATCCACATTTACAAGTTAGAATTTTTATTTTTTATTTTGAGAGGAAGGGAGAGCATGGATGCTGCTGATACCTTGCTTTTACTGAATAAATATATATACCATATGACACACCCCTTATCTACAGACATAAAAACATGCATGCATACTTCCGGCTCAATAAGAATGATATTATAACATGCACTACTTTTAACCAATATCGAAAAGGAATAAGAGTTTATTGAGCTCCAAGCAATACCTGAAGCTCTACCTCCTTAAAGCTGATACCCGATTCCTTCATTGCTGCAAAGTCTTACCACCCATTCATATCTAAGCTGCAGCAACAACCAACCCTTTTACTGAAATATTTTAAAATTTCTCAATGTCCATAAATCACCACATTTATAAGTAATACAACATAAGTGAACACCATATTTAGTAAAAGAAACATGACGATACGTAAATAATAATAATTAAAGCATGACAATGGCTCTAAATCCAATTTTTTAAAATTACTCGATTTGTAAGCATTATCACAAGCAGGATTTTATTGCATATATAAAGTATCCTATCACGCTGGTAACAAAAGATCATATATATTAGACTTCATTCATTTGCTTTGAATTGTGAGATATTAAGACAAGTATGGAAACAACAAACAACTATATCGAACTTAAATTGTGTCAGCAGAGGCTAGATACTCCAAACAGATAAGTAATGCACGCTCCATATACACGATGGGTGGTCATCAATCCAGTGGCATATTCAACCCACCTTTCTCAGGACCAAAATGATTGATTGATACACATGGAGTGGATTAATAGATACAGCAGCGAACAGATCCACTGCCTTGCAACATCAGAGAATTAATGAAATCACCATAATATATGGAGGATAAATACAAATTATACACTTCTTTGGTAACGCATCCCGCCATCATCGTTGAAGGTGGTTATTGGGCCAGAAAGATTTGTTTCTGCATCACTCGGTAGCGTCTCCTGCACTATTTTCGGTAGATTTCCATTTTGATCACAAATCCCAAGTTTCACTACGAATGTAGCAGTGCAACCTTTCCCTATGCCTTCACTTTCAATCCAAATCTGTCCTTCCATGAGGCTAACGAACCTGTTTGCCCCAGTAGAATTTGTTAGCTTTAGGAAGACCAATTAGAAAAGGTTTAAGCAACAAGGAGTTTTTAACAGAAGTAAAGCATCAATGGAAGAGAATTGCATGTTTCGTAGGGCACCAAATTAGGAGCACTTCAAGACAGCAATACCTCTTACAAATAGCAAGGCCAAGACCGCTACCGCTATACCCCTTGTTTGCACCATTATGAGAACGTGCAAATTTTGTAAAGAGATGTGCTAAATCTTGAGGACTAATTCCACAGCCAGTATCCTTGACCTGCATAGCAATTTAAGACCATAGAAGGTTAACATCTACGTTGACATGGATAGAGGAAATAAAATGAGCATAAAAGAAAAGGCTTCTACACCAACTTAAAAGGGGTAATTGGTCCATGCAACTGCACTAGATTCCACTTATATATCTAGTAATGAACCTACATATTCTCTTAATAATATTTTCTTGTACCAAGACGAGATTCCTTTGCCCAATAGGAAGTATAAGCACTAAACCCAACACAGAAATCTGCTAACAAACAATCTATTGATGTTAGGTATACCTGGACCCGCAGATAGAAATGTCCACCAGAAACTGGAGAGAATTCAGGAGCTCGAGGGTCTCTTAACGAATCTGATTTCACAACAGATGCCATGATTGATACATGGCCTACCTTCGTAAATTTAACAGCATTACCAGCAACATTTAATATCGTCTGCAGAAGCCGTTTTTCATCACCAATGGCACACAAGGGCAAGTCCGGTGCCAATGTCACGGAGACAGAGAGTTTCTTTACAGCCGCTATTGGTTTTATTAAATTACTAACCTGTGATTAAATGTGTCAATTTATTCGTCCAATCGCAATCATGTATAAGACAAAATACAAGAGAAACAGCCCATAAATACCTCTCTGAAAACTGAATGAAGGTTGAACATCACAATCTCTAACTCAAGGCTTCCGTCTTCCAACTTAGAGAGATCCAAAACATCATTGATAAGTGTTGCAAGAAGATTGCTACTTTTCAAAACAGTTTCCACCATAAGCCGTTGTTCAGGTGTTAGTTCAGTTTCCAGAAGCAGAGATGATAAAGCAATAATTGCATGCATTGGAGTGCGCATTTCATGGTTCATGACAGCTAGAAAATCATTGCGAGCACGAATTGCCATTTCTGCCTCCTGACGAGCTGAATCTAATGCAACATTTTGCTCCATAAGTAGATCACGTGCTCGCATTGACTCCTCTAAGATCGCAGCATGTGAAAGTGCAACTGCCACCTGGAAGCAAACAAGCGCAAAAAAAAATAATTCAGGCCAACATAAGTATTGATAACATGAAGGCAAAGAAACTAGCATTGATAATCCTCAAGGTGAACTGATCATCCCTAATCATAAGAATTAATCTAATAGAAACTGAAGTTTTTACCGACTTGTACCCCTTCATAAAAATCCACACCAAGGTAGATCACTTTCCTAACTATGATCGGACAACAGTTCATACACTTGGGCCATAAGATCCAAACAACCTAATAGAAAAAAACTTTTTGAATATTTTTATCTACTACGGTGCTGCTTACATGAGTTTTTGACCTTTCATTACATTTCCATTAAATGAAAATGCAAAATTTTCACTTAAATGTGGAAAAAAAATGTTAAATAAGATACAAGTAAATTGTTGAAACGATGGAAAAAAAATTAAATCAATTAGCGTGTTAATTTTATTGTAAAAAAAATAAAATAACTAGTGCTTGCAGCATTACTCTTCAATTACGAACTGAAGTTTGGCACCTACTTTTGTATAAGATATTTCCTTTTCTCCCAAATGCCTGCAGCATTCTCTCTATTTACCTTCTTCCAGAGAATGTTTTTTCTACTAAAGGAAACAAATACTTCAGCAATGTAAATCATCTCTTGCATATGTTAGTAATACCTAATTATATAACCTTATGACAATGTACTGGTACAAAGAACTCAAGGAACTCAGTGCGATGAAGTCACATAAAAATGTTAAACAGCACAAAACGGCATAATTATCATCCATGACAATCCTAGCATGTGAAAGCACAGCAATGATATAAATGAGACAATAAGGCATCATCTACAACACATTATTTATCTTGAAGAACAATGGAATAATAGTCTCGAGGTACAGATATATGATGAAAATGCTACTGCGTTGTATATGTATCAACCTTATTGTGAAGTGTTACTTCATGCAAAAAATACTTAGTGTGGTGGATAATCTAAACAGGCAATCCTTGCAGCATTCAAGGGTTGTTTTTTCTTTCTTCAGGAGAAAGAGGAAACATCAGTAGGATTTTTTTGAACTTCACAAACAGATTATAACAGTCATTAAATGTGACCCATGAAATTTAGAATAAACTGTAACAATAAAGCATACAAAGTGGACCTAGTAAGACAATACATGATAATGAAGTATATAAGATATCATGCGTTTGGAAACCCTCTAGCCAAAAAAAAAAACTCAAGAAAAAGACCAAGGTCACGTTCTCTAGATAACTAAATTTTACAATGAGAAAGAGCAAAAATCCAGTTGTATCTATTAATACAGACTCCAACATTTTAGGCTCAGGGTTTTCATACAGGATGAATATGCCAACTAAATAAAAAGCAAAAAAAAAAAGCCAGCACTTGTATGTATTTGTTTTCACACAATATATTCAGACAAAACCAGACATAAATAATGATAGTTCAACGTTATATAAAACCAGGAAAATTGCTAATTCTTAATATCTTATAGCCTTGAACTAATTAAAGAATCTTAATTCTTAACCCAAAAGAAAATCAAAAGAATGATGCATTTATCTCAAAGAACACCCATGTTGTTTGAACAAAAGATATTCAAACGAGTATCCTCATTATTAAGGCCTAAACTCAAACGTATAGAATTTATAGGTTTAGGCAAGTTGATACTATTAATTACCTGATCAGCAACCACCTCAACAAGCTCCAGTTCATGTACATGCCATTTTCTTGCACTGTCTGAAGGAAGCATCAGAACCATAATGGCATAACTTTTTGCAGAAAACTCTGGCCAATCATTTATTTGGAAATTCGAGAGATGTAGTAGAGGAACTCGGACAGCAACAACATCCGGTGGAACATATCTTCCAGTTAGAGGTCTTATCCTTGCTAATGGGCATGTATGTGGAATTCTTATTGCACGATTAT
Source organism: Thalia dealbata (assembly GCA_030544415.1). Classification (NCBI taxonomy): domain Eukaryota; kingdom Viridiplantae; phylum Streptophyta; class Magnoliopsida; order Zingiberales; family Marantaceae; genus Thalia; species Thalia dealbata. The sequence goes on from CM060457.1 coordinate 17,463,467, forward strand.
CCTTGAAAACTTGGTTGACAATAGGAAGGTTGATAGAAACAACAGATCCAAGGGGCACTTGGTGGTGTAAAGTGTGTGAAAGCTGCAGATTAAGACCACTCCGTGATGGCATCCAAAGTGCACATTCTGCCAGATCCAAAGTTCTTTCTAGTTCCACTAACGTTGTCTTCAATATTGTATGCCTGTCAAGTGTACTTCTAATTTCATGAGTAAGCATCCGGACATGCCTCCCAGTTTCTTCTTGCGTCCGTATAATGCCCATCTCTCTATCAAGTTCCTCGGCCTTATTCTTTAGAAATAATTCCCTCGTCTTCACACTTAACAAGTCAGGAATTATGTGTACAAGCATCAAAGCTGTAGCACATGATACCACAGCAGTTGAGATTTTTGCAACAGTCATCACCAATGCAACTGTTCTTGAGTGCATAGCAAAAGTCCACAGATTTATCAAATGTGTTGCTCCACAAAGAACTATGAAAGCACCAAACTGTATCAACACCCATCTGTACGGGAAGAAGGAAGACTTCTTCACAAAATAAATGAGCTCAAGAGGAATGGAGAAGTAGGCAAGGGCTATAAAAAAGTCCGATATGTACTGATACTTCACAAGAAGTTCATCGGCAGGCCATTGGGGCTCAATGCAATCACAGCCCTCCATCTTGGTGCAACTCAGGGGCCAGAATACTCTCACTACATTCTGCAACGGGGAGCAAAGCAATGTGTCGAATCGATCAGCAAGAAAAAGACTAGCTTCTCATACAATGTCTTAAGGTAGAAGGTTTCTCATGCACTATCATGGTAATATTATGCTTTGCAGAAAGGGTGAGAGAAAAAAAAAACTAAATCTCTAAAGTCTAAGCAAATAAAAAAAATCGGATATAAAGGATAAGCTTTAGCTGTAAATGGTTGGGCTGTAGTTTCCGCTATTATTACTCATCATGGCCATGGATTGCGCCATCTGGTTCCCTAAATATTTTTTCTTCTACAAATTAGAAATCAAGGGATCACTTAGCTTACTGAACTAAACGGTCTAAATTAACAATAAGATTTAGTTCTCCCCTCCCCAGTGATCATTACAGCTCACAGAAACCCTAAATTAAGTCAAGACCTCAACTGATGCAAGTGAAACATCAGGAATCGTATGGGGTATCCTAACCCTAGTTTCAAGTTCTACCTTTCACGGTACAAGCCAAGCGGCAGGATGTCATATAATTGACAAAGAACTCAACTGAAAAAAAGGAATCAGGCAGAATAAACCCTAAAAGGGAATCAAGGAAACGGAACGCCCAATAACCCAATCGATCAAAACAGCGATGAAACTGGATAAGAAGCATTGAAAGAGGCAGAGTGGAAGAGAAGAAATAACAAAAAGAAGCGATCGATACCTCAAAACCCGCGTCTGGAGGAAGTGTTGTCGGACCGCTCCTACGATTTCGATCATCGGGGTCAATCGGCGAATCGAAATGAAGAAGAAAAGGGATGAAGAGATCGCGAGATCGCGGTATCCTCCAGCCCGGCCGGGAGAGGAGGAGAAAGAGAGAGAGATCGATGGAGGGGATACTTCGTATTCCTTCTCGTTTCCCTTCCCCTTTCCGCAGCTTCTTCTTCTTCTTCTTCTTCTTCTTCTTCTTCTTCTTCTTCTTCTTCTTCTTCAGCAGCAGCAGCGTATGTGAAACGGAGACTTCCAAAATGCCGCTCTACTTTAACGAGACGAGGAGGACGGTCTGAAGAGAACTGACAGCCCACGGAATAAATTCCACCGCATAGGATTATATTCTGCGAGAGACGCGATCCTGCCGTTGGATTCCGTAATCACGGATCTTAAATCGAACATCCGACGGTTATTCTGAGGAGCAATTTTTCTTTTTTCTTCTTTTATTTACCGGAGGGAATATTGGAAAAAGAAAAATCCACCGACGGCTGAGGATGATGACCGTCGGAGAGTGAACGGCGCATCTGCCGTGTCGCGTAGAAAGGTAGTATGCGGACGTCCTCAGACAAGTGACGAGAGAGTAACCGAAACAGAGCAGCTTTTGCTTTGCTGGGAGTGAGCGAGTGAGAAAGCATCTGGTCACCGCCCCAGTGCGCTTACCCTGCTAATAAGTAAGTGAGCACAGTGCTGTATCAGCGGGGATGGTAATTATACCAAAGAAGATAATAAATTGTTCGGGAAAAAAAGGCATTCTACCAAGAAAAAAAAAAAGAAAAAGGAAAGAAAATTATATTTGTCTTCCCCAGTCAATTAGGTGAAAAAAAAATTGTGGAGCTGAGGGTAAAAGAGGAAGGAAGGAGAATTATTTCTCTTTAAATGCATGGTTTTATTTTTATGAATAAAAAATAAGTTATGATTATCACTTGTAAAATTTAACTTAATATAACTTATTTAATAATATTAATATCAATATATCATATACTACAAGTAGAAGAAACAAGCATATTAAAAAATAATTTTACCTTATACGACTAGTGGCGCAGTAAAAAAATAATTTATCCTTGTACGAACTAGTCGAGTATTTTTTGGTACGAGCCAACTTAAAATACTAATTTAATAAAATGACTAATTAAAAATAGTATATAACAAACTTACCATTCAACTCGTCACGCCAAAATGTTGACCCATTTTTTAATCAAAAAATTCAAACTTCACAGCCCTGCTCGATCGTTGAACTGTTGCTAAACTGATCTGCCCCGACAACGAAGCAAGATGTCGGCTCGCCCGAGATGAATATGTTTTAAAAAATTAGGGTTCGCCTGCGAATTATCATCCGCTCCTGCTTCGAAGATGCTCTATCATCTCCAGCTCAGGTTCTAGCAACGACTCGATCATCGACCCTCACCCGCGATCTTCACCTTGCTCCACCGATGCCCCTAACCTTCGTCGTCTGCATCCTCACCCCACCATCATCTCCATCCCTTCTCTGTGTATGTCACCGCTCCCCTTTCCTTCAAATCCGAATAAGCAGCGGGGTTCTGATTCTGCCTTTGCAGCTGGGGAAAGTATTCCGGTGGACCGGATGGGGTGCGACTTGGTCGAGACGTACGTGTAGGACATAAAATCAAGGGCCCAACAAGTGTTCTTGCCCTCCACAAGGCTTGCGGTACCACAAATCTGAGACCTTTGTCATGACTCTTAGGCTCATTTGTTTCGCCTCCTTGGTTTTATCGAGAAGATTAATATAAATGTTTGGAACTTTGGCAGCGGAATGAATTTTCTGTGGTGCACTCTATTGAAAATATGTTTTGAAATCAGGAATGAAGAATCTGGTCATGGGATTTTCATTAAATTGTTTCAGAAGGTTCCTTTCTTTACAATTCGTCCTTTCAATGAATTCTTTATAGGAGTTAATTACTTATACTTGGTATGTTTGAACCGGAGGTGTTCTCTCTTTTAATAGTTTGTAAATGATGATGGTTTTTAGCAGCACTTTCAATTTACATTGTATGAAACATCAAAAAATATAGGACATATGAAATTGAATTTATACTGCTTTCTTAGAAATCTCATCAAATTGAATTTTCAATCTAAACAAAACATAGCAATAATTCCAATCGATGAATATCACATCTCTGTAACTTTGAGTACTTGATCACGAACCTTTGTGGTCTTTATTCATTGTCATATTTGCAACGGACAACCTTTTTTAATTATTTAAATTTGCATAAAGTTTACCCTCCACAAGCCTGCTAGCAGCATTGTTGATAATTAAGACCCAATTTTTTCTCTTCTTTTCTTTACACTTGGTGATTTTACATGGTGCTGGTGATGAAATTTATTGTTATCTTAGTGAGTTACAACCATAGTATACTATTTTCTTTCAAATGTAATATCCTATTCATTTCATCAATCTGAAATGATGCAATATGACATCCAAAAGAGATGGAAAAATCAAACTGAAAAAATGATGAAGAAGTAATTGACAGCATGGCATTGGCATTTCATGCTTATTAGCAGATTATACAATTAGATAGATTTATCCTATTGAGTTACTGATTTTGTTACTTGAATAATCTTCAAAGTGTGTCCAAATTTGCAATGATCTTGTTCATGCCAATAAAAAGGTTTCAAAATTTTTATACTATGTATCGTCAAATTATAACCATGATATATGTTTCATTTATTTACATCGCATGTTACTAATATAGAATAGGAAGATTGGTCAATTCTTACAGCTTGGGATTTTGCATAATATATATCCTGCATTATTAGGAGACATTAATTATTCGGTCAATCATGTGTTTAGTTTGGGTGGATATTATTTTAAATATATTATGTTTGGAAAAGTATTTAGGATATTTTGAGTTGTTTACGAAATTAATTCTTTTTCATCATCATATATTTCCATTTAAATTCATTTAAATTTCTTCTACCATTGATCAACTTAACATGTCCTATTGCTAGGTGCATCTTCTTTTCACTCAATTCTTCTTCTGATCTTTTATGTAGCATCTGTGCAGGTCCAATTGCTTATTCCAGAATCCTCTAAGGCAGCAGAAAAGAAAGTGAAGCACGCAATAGAGCAATGGGAAGAGCTGAAAAAGATTGCTGCAAAAGAAAGCTCAAAGCATTTCAGTAATTGAAGTTTAGGAAGCAAATGAGAAAGCTCCATAAGGACACCAAGTAGACACTATAACTAGCAAGGCCTCTCTTGAGAGATCAGAATCCAATTACTTTTTAAATAGAAAATGGTGTCGAAGATATTTAAATAATAAAATAGAGGCTGCCACAAATAACCTCTTTGAAGCAAAGAAAAGGGTTTAGATTTTAAGTGATGCTTAGGCTCTGGCTCCAGTGCTTGAGACCATCTTCTGCTCCAGCCATGCTCACGAGCATCATCTGCGATCCTCAACCATGACCTTCTTCTGACTCCAGTGATTCCTGCCAGGATTGCTGATCAACGACCAACTACTTCAAAATTTTCTAGTCTTCCGATTGCTAGCAGACAATAGTTATTCATCCTTTTTTCTTTACAATCTTCATTTTCTTATGTACAATAGAAGAAACATTTCTCAAACGAGAAATATCTTCCTTGTATTTATTTTCTTTCATGTTGTTGTAAGCTTCTATGATCACAACTGTATTTTTAAGGCAACAAAGACTAATTTTAAAATAAATGTATGATGTATTTACTGATGCTTCATATTTGTTATGCTTTATTACATTTGATGGGGTATCCACAATTGATTCCTAAACTGGTAGGAAAATGTGGATGTCTCATCATACTTCATAGCTATAATGGCACGGAACTCCGATTGCTGAAACTAAATATGACAGTGTATTATCAAGTTACTGTAGCCCATATCGATCGTGTATTAATTCCAAAATCACTGCTCATTTTTGATTCCTGAACATAATGATTGCTAAGTTCACTAATTACTTATTACAATTGAATCCATGTCGATCAATGCTGCAATCCTTTCATGCGTGTAGAGTGTGACTGGACATATCCTAAACTATATCACTTTTAGCTAGAGTGTCGATATGGTAAAGGTCAACCACAGTGATATGTCCAGTCACACTCTACACGCATGTCGGGCACAACATACTCTTAGAGAGTGCTGGATTAGGCACGGAATGCTCCTAGAGCGGGCCGTGCCCGGATCAGCCCAAGCATGGCCCGTTTGTATGTCTATTGCAATTGATGTTTGAGGAGCGTGAGGGGTAGAAAATCTGCCTTTGCCCCTCTAGTTTTCTCCTAATTACTATTTTGGTATTTTCCCTTTTTGCTCATTCTCTTTCTAATTAGTAGGAGGTTGTGCTTGGTTGAGGTAGGGCATGACACGTTGCTCCAGTGTATACGATTGCATCAAAAAACACTGTGCATGGGTACATGGGCATGATGCAGTCTTCAATCGGTGATGAGGCTAGACACGAGGCAGGTAAGGTGCATACGATTAGGACACAACACGGCCTCCTAAGGTTGTAACACGAGCGAGGTCACAGTAGCACACAAGAGTGAGAGGTGCGCTATGTCGTGGTAGTTATATACAATGTAAGGGTACAATATGTATTTAGGAATTATTGCTGAAGAGGATTCGATAGCGATGCACAAACCTTTAGTTGCAACATAGAAGCAGCATGTTGTGGCAAGCACACGCGGGCAAGTTGTAGTAGATATGGAAGTGCTCACGCTGTAAGAAGCACACGTGTGAACTTGGTTGACACTTGCACAAGTGAGGTGAAGTCATAGTAGGGCACAAAGCACTGGTAGCATGGTATGCACGGTTCCCGCACGATATAGGATGATGTTGTTATCCAAATACCACTATTTGTAAGGAGGAGATATTTATCTTCTTGTCGACGCTTAGCTAAGTTGATTACGGTTTGCAACTAGATTCGATATCAAAAATCTAAATGCTAACCTTTGCTTCTATGATGGAAGCACACCCTTAGTTACGAGATAGAATAATGATAAATTCATCTAGATATTTTGATATACAAGTTAATTAAGTCATATCTTTATGCCACACCTCTCAAACGAGCTATATTGAAGGTATCACTTAATAGAAATACACTTAAATTTGGTAGCTCCGCAACAAATCTACTTGTTCACTTACTTCATGTATATGCCATTAAGTTTTCGGTATTCTCTAACAATCAATATGGTAGTTTAAAAAGTAGAAATTTTATATATTTACTAAAAGTAAATGTCACTTGACTTCTAGAAATTGATTGTCAAAAGAGGAAAAACGTGTGTTCTTTCTTGATCAGCAGATAAGGCAATAGTCTATTGTATACTTCTTCACTTGTATTTTTTGGGTAAACATCATCCATACTGACTTCTCAGTTTTGGACAGAAATATCACAAGAATGAAATATAATAAGTCTAGTCAAACACATAAAATTGGTCGACTAAGAGAGATAATCTTAGGGTAATGGGTTCATATTAGGAGAGAGCCTTGAGGCCATTTCCCTTTTTTTTAATTATTTTCTAGGGGTCTTGTCTGATGTATGGTATACATGCTTTGATATGGAGTCCTCGGCGACAACAAACAGAGGTAATCAAATTGATGGAAGATTATGAGGTAATCAAATGGATGGAAGATACTGCCCAATTGATTGGACCAATCCGTTTCAATCCATTGTTCAATTTATTTTCAAATTATGTTTAACCTATAAATATAAAATAGTAAGGAAAAAATTATTTCCTTTGTTGAGATTAAAAGAAAGAGCAACACAAGTCCAATCAATGTTAGGTAGAGTACTATGTGCACAACATGTGAGCCGAATTTTACAACCCACGTGCTGTGATTAGGCACGGCCTGTGCCCAATCGAGCCGTGCCTGGCACAGTACTATGTGCATAACGTGCTATGCTGGGCCACCTTTTGGAGTCCAAGTGTCGTGCCTGACACGATATAATCACAACCCACAACCCATAACCCATTGTATGGGTAGACTGGATATTGATGGTGTGAAAAAGGGTACTATCTCTTAAATAGAAAAGGATGAACTCTTTTCCAAGACTTCCTGATATTAGACAAAAAAGCTCATCTCTGACCTTTAAACTTTTCCTCTAAAACTCCAAGCCTTCAACATTCAAAAACAAAATTAAATTTTTTCTATTCTATAAAAATTACCCTACTAACATTTATTAGTTAAATTTTATAATTTTATTAAAGAGTATTTTAATCATTTTTCATATCTATTATTTTATTAAAATATTACTTAAAATTCATATAATTACTCATTCATTTCTATTATTAATTCTTGTTATTGAATAAATTAAGTCAATGCACTATCAATATTAAGATAATATGTGATTAACATTGATATACTTTAAAAATAAAATTATTACATTATGTATATAATTTATATTAAAATAAATATCATACCATAGTTTGTTAATAAATAATAAATCTTAGTAAATATAATATTTTAGATCTTAAAAGTTTTCTAAACGTGTCATTCCGAATGGAAGTTCATTTAAATAATTTAAGTTTATAGTATTATATGAAAGATTTATTAACTATGAATTTTAAAGTAATAATAATTATAATATGTAAAACCTTTAATAAAATGAGAAGATTCCTAGATAACCTAATTTTAGGAACAGAGATTTTATAAAATGAGAGTTAGATCGATTCTAGAGTTTAATTTTTTCACTAGATTGAAGTGAATAAATGTTTTATAAATAATACTATATATTTTTTAAAAAATTATAACTTTAATAAAATTAAAATTTATATATTTTAATAAAAATATAAAAGTAATTAATATTCTTTAAAGTTTAAGTAGGTTAGGATGATTTTTTTATTTTTTATAAAAAAAGATGGGTAGCTAGTGATGAGTTAATGGTTATTTTTAGTCCCACACTTTAAAAAAAGTTTAGTCCCACGTCGGTCAGTTCTAAAAAATAATAAGCATTTATAAGTGAGTACCTTCTCCATTGCTAGTTTATTAGTATAGGTAGACCATTAGGCTAAGTTAGGTTGATATTTTAGGTGATAAGCACAACATACCCATGGCCCATAACTCATAATAATACACAAGTACCAAAGGAGTATAGGTAAAATTCTTTACTAATATCATGATGACATCACTTAATAGAACTAACATTTAAATTTTTATTAAAGTAAACAACATTTTAACTTTTCTACCCCTTTAACATTTAAAATTTTTATATTATATTAAAATTATTTTACTAATCTTTATTAGTTATAATTTTATAATTTTATTAGACGGTATTTTAGTCAATTTCATATTTATTATTTTATAATAAAAATTATAAGAAAATATTATCAACAATTTCAATTTTTTTTTAGAACTTAATGAGACTTGAACCCAAGACCTCATGATCTTTCCGTATAGAGTCCAATTACTCTAACCAAAGAGATGTACACTTTTTGCACTTATCAATGATTTCAATTGAAATTTTATTTTAGTTATATATTAAAATTTAAAATTATTTAGAGATCTTCTAGTTGTTTATATCGTATTTATTATTTAATCAATTTTTTTTATGTAAATAATTAATATTATTTTTTTTCATAATCGTACAAATAATCAATTGAATAGATTTTTACCTAGTATTATTAAAAAATATTAGGGTATTATTGCTCATATTTATTGTTTTGATGTAAGATCCTATAACTAAATTATATGTGCTAGAATTTAAAAATAAAATTATTTAGTTATTACATAATGTATATAATTTATATTCAAATAAATATGGTATAGTACATAAATAAATAACACATTCATCTACATCAGATAATATAGAATGGAATTGCAAAATAATATTTTTAATATAACTAGAATTTGGCAAGTTGACTAAGTTTTTGATAAAATCTTTAATCCTTTGCTAAACTCATGATTTTTTTTAAAATAAATTCTAAAAATGCTAAGTCCTACATTCTAAAAATAAAGCCTCTATTCAAAAATAGAAATTCTTGAATATAGAATAATTGTTGAGATGTATTTTTTCAGCTGAGCAAGTAGTTTATTAGGTGTAGGGCCCCACAATACCTAATTTACTGTAAGAAAGGAATCCAAATTTTATTACAAATAAATTATTAAAAATAACTTTCTTTTAAAAAAACTTTATTTCTTTGTTTGTTTTTCGTGTGTTGTCAAATTATTATTTTTTCTCTATGAGAGCACTTGATTTTTTTAAGTGTGTCAATCTTATTTTAGTGCAGGCAGGTGGCAGAATTTGGGATGAAAAAAAAAGTATTTGAATAATTTAAATGTTGAAGCTTATATTTATATGAAAGATTTGTTAGATGCGAAGGATAATAATTATGATATATGCTTGATCTAATTAAACAAGGAAGGAGCTTCTACTTTATTATTTATTTACTTGTAACTATGTAACTTAGACATAAAATCATGCAATTTTATGTTCTATCTTTTTTCGATAGAACCATGCCCAATTTTTAGTTCTATCTTTTTTTGCAAATTTTAATCTTAGAGTTGAAATTTTGTAGTTGATTGATTCTAAAAGTTTAATTTCTAGCTATTATTTATAAGATAAACAGTTGATTTAGTGGATAAATATTTTATAAACTCATCTGATTTTTAGGGCTCATAGCAACTACAATATTTTATAAGTTTTGAGGTAAAGTATTAATCTAGATGGTGAGGGAGGAGTACGGCAGAGGTTGCTGAGGTTGTAGGTGGAGGATATTAAAATAGCTTGATGGTCAACTCGATCCACCTGCTTTAATATTGTCTTGTCCCAGAGTTGGAATACATGATATATATATACATATATACAATTCAACGCCGGTGGAGACCCGGAGCTCCAGAATTGATATCCATCATCAATAAATACATAACACAGAGGAAGAGGAAGAGAGGAAGAGGAAGAGGAAGGAGAAGAAAGCAAAAGGATGGTGTTGAGTAGCTGCTCCTACGAGATGACGCTGAATGCGTCACTCGACCGGGTTTGGAGGGCGGCCCTCCGCGACGCCCACAACCTCTTCCCCAAGATCATGCCCGACCGCGTCGCTAAAGCCGAGCTCGTCGGCGACGGCGAAGTCGGCTCCGTCAAGGTCTATCACTTCGCCCCAGGTATGTGTATGACGATTCATTCAGTCATTTCATCGAACAAAAAGCATACGCATACTTCTGCTTCTGCTGATGGTGGTGGTGCTGGTGCTGCAGCTGCGAGTCGGATGGCACAGGCGAGCTTGATCAAGGACTACGTGGAGGTGCTGGACCACGAGAAGCACGAGTCGAGGTACAGGGTCATCGAGGGCGGCCTCATCGGGAAGAAGCTCAAGTCGCACATCTTCCAGTCCAAGTTCGAGGAGCTCGGCGAAGACTCCTGCCTCGCCAAGGTCACCATCGAGTTCGACTCGCTCGACGAGGAGAAGCCGCTCGGAGAGGAGGACGTCAGGATCATCAAGAACGGAGCCATGTCGGTGCTCAAGGCCGTCGAAGCCTACTTGCTCGCCAACCCCCACGCCTACCTCTCGGATGACCTCCCCCAGCATTGACTGCAGTGATTGCAGATGAGATTAATAAGCAGCAGCATCTTAATTTATATAATAATCCTCCTTCGCCCTAAAACTTCTTCCTCCTCCCTGGTCAACTCAGTATGATCTGTGTGATTTGATCACTGAATTATATATATTTGAATTGTCTGAATCGCTAGATGTATCAAATGATTGAAAACTATAAAAAAAATAAAATCACAGAAGAAAGACTGGAAGATCGAGGAACAAATATTTTTTTCTATATATTATTCATTTTGTAATATACAAACATTAAGCCATTTATATAGATACGAAGTATACTAAAAAAAATTAATTAGATCTAACAAAGATAATGTACGATAGTCAAGTGTCACTCTTATGTCTCCACTACGAGCACATATTACTCATTGACTATTTACCTTTTCAACCAAATAAAAAACTAATAAAATGTAGCATTCAAAACTCCCCCGTAAACTTAAATGCTTCTACCGTCCACTACTCTGATCATTTTCTTGAATTTGTCAAAAGTCTCTTTTGGAAGCGGTTTTGTGAAGATATCCGCAACTTGATCTTGACTCGCCACGTGTACCAACTCCACATTTCCTTCCTTCACATGATCTCGGATAAAATGAAAACGAACGTCAATATGTTTACTTCTTTCATGGTTTACTGGGTTCTTTGCCAACTCAATTGCTGACTTGTTATCAACTTGAATTATGGTTGCACCTAGTTGCTTTAGTTCCATCTTGCTCAATAAATTTCTAAGCCATATTGCATGACATACACACCAAGATGCTGCAACATATTCAGCTTCACATGTTGAGAGCGTCACGATTGGTTGCTTCTTCGAGAGCCAAGTAAATGCAGTAGCTCCCATAAAGAATACATAACCCGATGTACTTTTTCGATCATCTATGTCTCCGCACCAATCACTATCGGAGTATCCAACTAACTTGTAATCTTCTACTTTCGAGTAGAACAACCCAAGTGGCACAGTTCCTTGGATATACCGTAGGATTCGCTTCAATGCCTTCCAATGTGAGTAAAGTGGCTTCTCCATGAATCGACTTATAATGCCAACGCTTAATGAGAGATCCGGCCTTGTGCATGTGAGATAGCGAAGACTTCCTACTAAACTCCGATATGTACTTGCATCAACACGATTTCCACCGTCGAACTTCGAAAGTTTTGCACCTGGTTCCATGGGTGTTGAAACTGGGTTGCAATTTGCCATCTTGTATTTCTTCAAAGTTTCCTTTGCATACGCCTCCTGTGATATAAAGATACCTGTATCTTGTTGTCTAACTTTCAAGCCAAGAAAAAATTTCATCAAATCCAAATCTGTCATCTCAAATTCACGTGTCATTGTGCTCTTAAACTATTCTATCATTTTATCATTGTTTCCCATAAAAATGAGGTCATCAACATAAAGAGCAACAAATATCATGTTACCTCCATTCTTCTTTGCATAAAGGGCATGCTCGTAGGGAGATTGCTTGAACCCGCTCTCTTTGAAATATGTGTCGATGCGTTTATTCCATGCTCGCGGTGCTTGCTTTAATCCGTAGAGCGCCTTCTTCAATTTTAGCACCTTTTGTTCTTCTCCAATTCTCATGTACCCCGGTAGTTGTTCGATGTAGATATCCTCTTCGAGTACACCATTCAAGAATGCCGATTTGACATCCATTTGAAATATCGGCCATTTGAATTGAGCAGCATGTGAAAAGAGTAATCGGATTGTCTCCATTCTTGCAACAGGAGCAAATACCTCATCATAGTCAACTCCTGCCTTTTGTTTGTATCCTTTCGCAACAAGTCGCGCTTTGTATCGTTCTATCTTGCCTTGAGCATTCATCTTTTTCTTGAACACCCACTTTACACCAATAGGTTGGCTTCCTTTCGACAACTCTGCTAGCTCCCATGTGTTGTTGCGGTTTATCGCCTTGATCTCCTCGTCCATAGCAATTTGCCAGTTCTCATCTCGCACCGCCTCTTCAAAACTAATATTTTCGGCATCTGCAAGAAGACATACAAAATGCATCTCACTTGTTGAATTATATATATCTTGTAAACTTCGCATTTTGGGTTGTTGAGGTTCCTCTTCATCATCAGTGGTTTCAGAATTTGTTGGTATGTTTGTTGGTCCAGTAGTTGATGATTCTTCAGCTTCGATGATAACCTCTGTCGAATTGTTCCAATCCCATTTGCTTGCTTCATTTATTTGCACATCACGACTCACCAACACTTTCTTGTTTATCGGGTCGAATAATTTGTATCCTTTAGTCTTCTCATCATAACCAATAAAGATATATTTTTTGCTTTTGTCTTCGAGCTTCGTCCTTTGTTGATCTGGTACGTGTGCATAAGCTACACTACCGAACACCTTGAGATGAGAAACTGTTGGCTTTTGTCTGCTCCATGCCTCTTGTGGTGTTTGATCATCTAACTTCATATGCGGACATCGATTTTGTACATAGATGGCACATTGCACAGCTTCTGCCCAAAATTCCTTTGGCATTTTCTTGCTCTTGAGCATTGATCGAACCATGTTGAGAATAGTTCGATTCTTCCTCTCTGCTACTCCGTTTTGTTGAGGTGAGTACGGTGCAGTGAGAAATCTTCTTATGCATTGCTCCTCGCAATACTCCATGAAGGCCGTCGAAGTGTACTCGCCACCTCTATCAGATCGCATGGCCTTGATATGTCTACCTGTTGCCTTCTCCACCATCACTTTGAAATTTTTGAACACCTCAAATGCCTCGGATTTTTCCTTCAAAAAATAAACCCAAGTTTTTCGTGAGAAATCATCAATAAAGGAAATAAAATATCTTTTACCGCTGAAGGATTTAGGAGTGATTGGTCCACATATGTCGGTATGAATCAACTCGAGAATATGTTTAGCTCGATATTCTGCCCTCTTTTGAAACGAGGTTCTCTCTTGCTTGCTAAGCACACATTCTTCACAGAATTTGCTATGAAAATCCATGTCCGGCAGCCCGTGCACCATGTTCTTCTTTGCTAACTCTTTTAGACCACCATAATTTAGGTGACCAAAGCGAAGATGCCACAATGTTGCTTTATCTTCTACGTTGAGTCGCAGACACTTTGCTTGTACACTCCTCAAATTTAATTTGTACATTCGATTTCTTCCCATTTCAACTCGAGCAACCATTCGCTCTTGCTTGTCCTTCAAATGTAATAGCCTGTCTTGTAAAAGTATCGAGTAACCTTTCTCCGTTAATTATCCCATACTCAAAATATTAGTCTTAAGATCTGGTACGTAATAAACATCTTGGATTGATCCTAATAAACCATCCTTTTGTAAATAACAAACCGTACCTCGACCCTTTACCTCAACTTTTGATGCATCTCCAAATGACACATGACCATGATCTATCTTTTGCATTTCTTTAAATAGGTACTCGTGGCCGCACATATGGTTGCTTGCTCCCGAGTCGAGATACCATAGCGTGTCATTGTTGATGTTGACTTCACTTTGAGCCATCAAAAGAAAATCTTCATTTGCTTCGTCTTCCAAGGTTAGGTTGATTGTTTCTTCCACCTTTTTATCGGTGCGACAATCTTTTGCATAATGCCCCATTTTTCCACAATTATAACATCTGTCGGAGTTGCAATCCGATGCATAGTGACCATACTTGTAACACTTGTAGCACTTGATATTGGAATAATTTGACCGGCCGCCTCTTCCTCGACCGCGTCCTCTTCCACGCCAATTTGGTTGGCTTGACAGTCCCTTCTCCTTATAGAATCCTCCATGATTGCCGCCTTGACCACCACGACCATTTCCATGACCTCCACGGCCATGACCTCTACCTACAAAATTTTGAGAATAGAATACCTTTTCATCTTTGATTGACGCCTTGGTCTGAAGTGCTTGCTCGAGTGGCTCCTCCTTCTTTTTCTTACGTTGTTCATGTGCCTCCAGAGACCCAGCAAGCTCGTCAACTGTGAGCGTCGCAAGGTCCTTTGATTCTTCTATCGCGCAAATAACATTCTCAAAATTATCAGTTAAAGATCTCAGAATCTTCTCGACAATACGCGCATCAAATAGCGTTTCGCCATTACGAGCAAGTTGATTTGCCACAACTTGTACGCGGGTGATGTAGTCGGATACACCTTCGGACTCCTTCATCTTCATCCTCTCCAACTCGCCACGAAGAGTTTGGAGGCGCACTTGCTTGACTCGGTCGGCTCCTTTGAACACTTTCTTTAAAGTGTCCCACGCTTCTTTTGAAGTAGTTGCACCTGCAATCTTCTCAAAGCCCGACTCGTCAATAGCTCGGAACAGCATGTACAGAGCTCCTTTATCCTTCGCTCGTGCCTCTTTCAAGGCTTTATTTTGAGCCGCCGTATAACCCGTGGTGCTTGTTGGTTCTTCGAAACCTTCTTCGACCGTCTCCCATGCACCTTGAGATCCAAGGAGAGCTTTCATTTGAATGCTCCAATTCTCGTAGTTTGTTTTCATCAGTCGTGGTAGCGGCATTTGCCCCGTTACAGATGCCATTAGCTCTGATACCACTTTGAAAACTATAATAAAAATAAAATCACAGAAGAGAGACTGGAAGATCGAGGAACAAATACTTTTTTCTATATATTATTCATTTTGTAATATACAAACATTAAGCCGTTTATATAGATACGAAGTATACTAAAACAAATTAATTAGATCTAACAAAGATAATGTATGATAGCAAGTGTCACTCTTATGTCTCCACTACGAGCACATATTACTCCTTGACTATTTACCTTTTCAACCAAATAAAAAACTAATAAAATGTAGCATTTAAAGTTTATTTAACAATGATCACCAGGAAAGGTAATAATAACTCATAAGAACAGAGCGCATGCAGATTGAGCAGATTCAGTATTGTGTTTTTATTGGAGGAAGTATGATCTCATGAGAAAGCAATAAATCAATTATGGTTGCAAGGTCAAGTACATAAGCAGAGTAAAGAACTACTTGCAGAATTATTGTGGCTAAAACAGCTGCTCCAGGTGAATTGCTACTTTATTAGGCAGAAAATATATTTACTGAAGTACTAGAAAGAGAAGGGATAGTTGATATGTATGTACTAGTGTGAGGGGAATGTTAGAATTAGAATAATCATATTTTAACTAGCTGTAAAAATAAAAGTAATGACAATTAATTGATTAGTTTGCTGGTTCCCAAGTGATATTAACTGTAAGAGATGAAGAGACTTTATGTACCTACTGTGCACAAGAGAATGAAAAAATAATACATTTTTTCTTTCATCTTCTTAAGATGGCAAGTTAATTATGTAGATAGCAGTTCTGCATGTCAGCCTAGAATGACTTATGCAATTTTGTAATTAAAAGTATACATCTAATTCTCTCCTTTCAACAATAATACCATCCTGATCCTGATGAGGAGTCATTAAAGTTATTCTTTGAACCTTCTAGAAGTGTACTTTCCTCCACTATTGCCATGTAAACATTTCAATGATCTACCTATCTCTTTTAGTGCCATAGCAAAAAAAAAAAAACCTAAATAAAAGTCACAAAAACACCTACCTTAGACTCAATATGCATGACACAAACATCAGAATGCTCAAAGACACCACTACTATATCCTAACTATCTGATAGAGAACTTAACTATAAGAGAGTCTAAAGTTCATCATCTATCACCATAACCATAGTGGTCAACTAGTTGATGGTACTATTCATTTTATTCAAATGCTTGACAATTAGAGTACCTACCAGACATTTCAAGTCAACAAGTAGTTTCTTGATAAAAAAAACTTTGTTTCTTATAGTTTTTTCATTATATAAATTCTTCAAATTTTCCCACAACTCGTGTGCCTTTTCTATATGACATGTAGTCTTCCTGTTCAGTTTGTTACAATCACCATTGTCTATTTTCTTTGACTACTTGATTTTATGTTCAATTAGTTCAGATAAATCTCTGCAATAAAGATAATACTTCATCTTGCTTTTCAGATAAGTCAATTCTCACGATTTAGAATAATCATATTGCTACATGCATCTACATTGATTCACAGAGAGAGAACTAAAAAACATAGCAAGAAAAAACCAAAGATCTTATACAATTGTACACTGTAGAGAAGAATCAAACTCGATCATACACCAAAAAAAAAAAACTTTTTTTTTTCATTTATTCTCAAGATAGTGTTGTGGGGATTACATGAAAATATGAGGTGCACCTGACAGCTGCAGATCTCTTGTTGAAGTGCTACACTTCCTGATCGAGTCTGATAAGGTAAAAGTGCGGCTGCTTCGACAAGTAGCTCTTGCCATGTCCTCTTCAAAGCAGAATGAGATGCTGCGGGGAAGTAATCACAACCACTATTAGCAATATTTTTTAGAAATATGCATAACAAGAAGAATGATTGGAATGTCCTTCATATCCTTAACGTCAGTATATAAGGGAGGTGTAGCGTTGATACATTTACACTTGCTTTTGGAAAAAAAGAATGCAACATATTTTATCTTTTACAGCAGCATTTCTCTCCCTCTTTTTACACGGCTGCTCACGTGAATAACCCTCTTGATGGAGCAGTTTGGGAGAGCTCAAAGTGACGATAGAGAGGTTTCATCAGCATGCATCCAGCTGAGTCCATTGCAGTATATTTCTGACACCAAGAGGCAAAACAGCAGTCCATCCTCCTTGCCGTTCATAAGGGAAAAACAGCAACTTTGATCTCTTTGCCATTATTCTACCACCATCAAAGTCTACTTTGCGCTGGCAGCCTTGCTAATTGGCACTCGTCTTGCATCGTGTACACTACCAGTGCCAGGTGTTTTCGCTGAGCGAGTTGCTTTTTGGCCAGGCGAAGATGTCCTTCTTGATAGGGATGATGTGTTGGTGCGGCTTGGTATCCTAAAGTCAGATGATGAACAAGTTAGAGACATGATCTTTTTGAGTGCATGCAAGGAGATGGTGTGTGGATGCTGCTTGCTAAGGTTGAAAATTGGTAACTTCCAAGGAAGTTAGGTAGACACTGAAAATGATTCAGTGACTACATGAGAGTATAGTTGGATGACAAGATATATGTCATGGATATTTGAGTGTCCATAATGGTATGGTGCCGTCAAAAGTTTTTACCTTGTTACCTAAGTCATATCTTCAGACAGAGAAAAATTTTACCTTGTTTCGGTGCTCTTGACTGGACCCAACTGTACCTGCTTGATCTTTGATCCACCACTGACAGGGACCTTGTTTTTTGAATGATTGGATTGAGATACTGTTTCTTGCTCCGACCCACTTGTTGCAGGATCCATATCATCAGAATCATCGGTCGCAACAGAGTTCGCCCCACTTCTGAGTTGATTTCTGAGGACTCTTGAATCAGGATTATAGTGCTGGTAAAATGAGCCTCCTATCCAGTTTCTCAGGGCATCTTCGTTGTTGATTCCTGAAGACTCTTCAGGCCAAGGAGAAGAATCAGCTCCTCCCAAACTGTCTTGTAGATCGTCTTGTGTCAGTGCTGAGCAGCTCTTTACCTAAATTTTGAAGTAAAGGAATTACAGCCAAAATTCTGATAGAAGTTAATGAAATTTTCCGACTCAAAAGTTAATGTTTGTTACTGACTCAACAGTTGTTGGATATCAAAGTTTCCAATTTAGCTTTTTTTTTTCAGTCCATTTGAAACATGAGTACTTCTAGATGACCTTCTAACATTTGCATACTCAGAAACCATATTTGCAAAGAATATTTGTCCACCTCTATGCTTCCAAAATCATCCATCATCCCCATCTGGCTGTATATATCAGGACTCGACATTGCGCTCCGAAGGTTCTCACGTTCTTTCCTAGCTAGTGCTGATCTGAGGCTAGCTACCTAAACCAAAATGAAAAGGAGAAAATAAAACGTTGAACTGGGGTGTGATTCAGATAGGTGGATAACAGATCAATTTTTCATGTTGTGAAAGGTGAGTACCCGCTGCTTGAGCTCCTTGACTTCTGCACCACCTTCTCTATTGACATGAGCTGCACCAAGTTCAACTGTTGATACCCTTTCAGCAAACTTCAGTGAGCTTAAAGTTTCACTTAAGGCATCAGCATCTGGACTTATGTGGACGAACATCAATGTTTTAGCTTGACCTCCTGAGGATATCGGTGTAATGCTTGAGGATCCTAAAGAGAGAGGACACAGATAAGCTTGATATATTGCATTGAATCAGATCTTACCTAAAGAGTCTTGGAGTAGTTGTGTAAGTTTGCTGTTCCTGTATGGAACGTGTGCATTCTTTTGAGCAAGGGCAGATATTACGTCCCCTAAAGCTGCTAGTGATTTGTTAATGTGCGCTGCTTCCTTTAGCCTGTCTCCTTTAACCTCTGACTTACCAACTCTTTCACTGCCTGCCAAATCAACAAGATGCATACAGCCTCTAAGGACAACTCCAGTGGCCAACTCCCTTCCTTGAACATGAATGGTTAGGCAGCTGGAAAACTAGAAACCATCAGTTTTATATTTTTTAAAATTTTGCACTGGAAACCATTAGTTAAACAATATGAATCACCAAACCTGTGAGAGCGACTGCTACGGTCATTTAAGGCAGTTGAACATACGGCACGATTCTTTTGACCAAGGTTCATTAGTTCAATAACCTCTTCTGTCGATGTGACAGGAACCAAGTTCGCATCAGGAACTGCAACTCCATTCTGAGAATTATTACGAATGTCCAACGTACGGCAAATAAAGGAATTCAAGATACATATGTAGAACATAACGATAAAGTCATATTGAGATATCTAGTACTTGATCTAAAATGAATTATTTTGGAATTCCTTATCATGCAGGACACAGATGTTCACAAATATTTTTTGATCTCTCTCGTAGGTCTTTAACAGTCGACCACCTACTTAAGAGCCTTACTGTGCTCTAACTAACTAAGAAACACTTGTTTCGCAGGTGATTGCAAATGTTTGGAAAGCAAAAGAAAAAATGAAATGATAAGAAGAAGAGTAAGATCTTAGAAAAGGATATCTTTTATGAGGACTATCATTGAGGAGGTCTCTAACTTGCTCATTATAGATCTCAATCATTTGAACAGCAATTTCATAACAAAATGTGCCCTTCCTCTGCTCTGAGATTTGAAACAAATCATGTAAGGCCCTATAGTTCACTCCATATGTTTCTTCAGTAAGCTGTTTTGGTCCAGTCTACATAACAAATCGTGAGTGAGATCTTTTGTTTCAATAGACTGATTGTGAGATAAATTTAAGAAAAGCTTTATTGTCGAAGTTCTTACCATTGTAAAAGTTTTGCCTGATCCTGTTTGTCCATATGCAAAGATACAAACATTGTAGCCATCAAGGACAGATCGAATCAAAGGTTGCATGTCTGAAAAGACTTCCTCTGTAGTTATTTAAGGAGGGTTAACACATGAAAATACCTTAGAAAAAGTATTGAAAACAATCAAATATGGAGGTTTAAGAACCTTGAGATGCAGAGGGACCAAATGCTTTGTTGAAGGTAAAGGTTTTTTGAGCATCTTTCCCATTCTTTGATGGGGAGAGAATAGTAAGGCTTCTATCATCAATATGACAAACAGTGGTCATATTACTTATTTTTCCGGGTAAGAAAGGCCTAACACGACAATACACCCTAATATTTCCTAATAATGAACACGTGAAATTAGTAAAAAGCATTAATTTTCTTAACAATTTCTTAGTATATATGAGATCTGGGTTACCTTTAAGATCCTGGAGTTGATTGTATAACTTTCTGTTTTCATCAACAACTTTACAATATCCTGAAGCTGCACTGTTTAAAATTTGAATATGTTTCCCTAAAAATGCAAGAGCAAGGGGCCTTCTCAATATATCCAATGGTTCCTGATGTTTAATTTCCAACGGACCAAGTAATTATCTTACCCAGATTTGTAAGTTCTACAGAACATTGTGTTCTTATCAACTCTACGCTTGCTCTAGTGGTTACAAGTGCATCTTTTAGTTCCTGTAGAGGATATCATTCATAAGTACTGTTTAATAGTCTGGAACAATTATGCAAATACATCAAAAAACATCCTAAGAAGCCATGCCTTAAGTTCTCTTTTATGTCTATCAACAACAAGTAACATCTTCTTCCGGAGGTTTCTTCTTGATGTCTCTTCATCATTCACCCTCGGACTTGGTTTCTTGTATTTTGCATTTGATAAAGGATTCTCAGCTTCCCCTGTCTAAAACATAGTAGATGATTAAAAAAGCAATTTGGATTAAATCATGCGGAACTGAAGGGTCATGAATCATAAATCATAATGAGCTTCTATAGCAAAACTTAACTGCATTTCTTTAGCCTGAACCGAGTAAGGTTGAAAAGTTCCGAATTTGGAAAACAAAAGTACGAGAGGTACCTCATCTTGAGTAAAACTGCACTGTATCTCAGTTGTATTGCTCGCCTCATGTGAGTCACCCGTTCCACCAGTTAGATCTTGCAAACTTGTGTCTTCCTATAAAGTTTTGCAATACCAACTCAAGTCAGTCAAAAGCAATATCAATGTTTATTAGCATTCGTTGAGTATCTAGAAAGGAAACAAAAATCAAGCACAGGTTGCTCTCAGTTGGAATGGATGAGGTACTTTATTTTCACAATGAGTGGATTGAATCTCTGTTGCATGTACGGTGCTGGTTCCATCAGTCAAATCTTTGAAATCTGTTTCCACCTGGATAGTTTTGCAATATCAGATGGTCATTTTAAGACAATATCAATTGTCATAAGCATGCATTGCGTAGCAAATAAAGGAAGAGAATCAAGCATCTGTATCTGTCAGTTAGAAAGTATGAGGAACCTTGTTCTCGCACCAAGGAGATTGAATCTCTGTTGAATTAATTGCTTCATTGAGGGAACTTGTCACATCTGTTAGATCTTCTGAATTTTTTTTCACCTATCAAGTATTCTTAATATGAAATCAAGTCATATGAATTGAACTTATTGAGTGTTGAGATGCACAAAAGGAAGAGAATCAAGCATTATTTCGTAGTCAGAAAGAACCAGGTACCTTATTTTCAGGATAAGTGGACCGAGACTCTGAAGAATTGCTTAATTCACACATGGAACTAGCCTCATCAGATTCATCATCTAAATTTGGTTTCACCTATGAAATTTTGCAATTTCAGTTTCTCATTTTGAGTGTCTAACTGGAGCATAACAATTGAAATCACTATCATACAGTGATATATAATTAAAGGAAGAAAATCATGCAGGCCCACAAAGGGAAGATGATGAACAATAATTAAGTTGAAGATTAGAGTCCAATGAGAGAATGTAGGATTCTCATGTAAAATATTAAAAAGGAAACCACAATTCCTGTTCAGACAAACAAAGGTTTCTATGAATCTATGAATGATCAAACTAACAGTGCATACCATCTCATTTTCAGTTGAAATACGGCGCTCAAATTCTTCTATTACTTTGCTTAACATATACTCAACGACCTGAAAACAAGCAGCAAAAAATGTGACCCCTATCAAGTGTCAACAATTAATTCCACAACAAAAATGATTGATTTTTATTTAAAAGAATGTTTTTTGATGACAAATTTGACTTACTAATGGGACTTCTTCAGGTTCCTTGTCTGACAGAATGCCACGCACAAGCATGTCAAGATTCGCTGATGTTTTCTGTGAGAATATACAATGCAGGCATGTTAGATTAAACAAAGAGTTCTCAGTTCATTCCATAACTTGCAATGTTAAGTTTACCAACCATTTCAGTTGGCTCCATTGAGAATTTTATGGAGACGTTTTCATCCACTGACGTGGCAATATTCCCGGTGCTATAAGCTTTCTGACGCCAACCATTTCTCGAGGAAGGATTCTTGCCCGCTTGTTCTTTCTCAAAATAGGATTTAATAGCAAGAACGGAATCCACAACCCTGGAGCATTGTCCACCCTGAACGCCGATCAAAAGAGAGGAGATGAATCAATTTTCATTCAATGAACAGAAATCAGACATATATATGGGCTACTAAATTAGAGCAAGTTAATGGGCGCTGTTTGAAAAAACAATAGAATCAGATAAAGCACTATAGATAACAGATTATTAGCCAAACAAAGAAGACACACCCGTTCCAAATCAGATGCCCCAAATGTAGGGAGGCCCAATGCTGCAAGGGTATCAAGGCAGCTTTTTACATTGCCAAAGTATTGAAATGTCGATAAACCGGTGCCATCTGAGGGGCCAGTTGCATCTGCAAGAGTTACTACTACCTGGAAGTAATAAGAGGCTATAATTTTACACCGTTACAGAGAAAAGCAGACAAAAATGATTCTAATTTGCATCTTTTGCAAGCCTCACGCAACCAGTATAGAATATAGGCTAGATGGATGTCACCTAACAACTCAGCACTAATCCTAAAACCTCTTACTAGTTGCACGCTCAGAACAAATCGCAATAAGAATAGCGATAAAAGGTTCACTATATGTAAAGCCTGCCCTTCGCAGTAACGCTCACCTTATCAATAGTACCAGGATGAACCCTGTTGAGTGCATTGCAGAGGACAATGCCGTTCCTCAACCCGAGTTGGAACTCCTCCTCCGTCGGTTGCTCTGGCAAATCTCTTGCACCAACGACCCCAACCATCCTCCTCAGCCAGGCTGCTGCTTCGTATCTTCTAATCGCTGGGAATGGTTAAAAAAAAAAGAGTAAGTAGAAAAAAGTTTCCTTTTGAGTTGTTTCATATACGCATCACAAGGAAAAGGGAGAAAAGTGTCCCCAGCGATCTGCGATGTAAAAGGTTCCGTAAAAAATTTCACCATGGAGATCCAGCCCTCGTTCTTTCTTCTCAAGAAACTAATCGGCGGTGCCGTGAATCGATGGCAAAGCAAAACTCCCCACTAGATAGACAGGTGCGAAGGGTTGGAAATGCGATCGAAAAGAAAAGGCATATCCGCAGAGCCCTCGTTCGGCGATCATCGAGGAATGGATCGAGAGGAGGAGATGCATGGACAGACAGATGGGGAGAAAACGGAAATCACCTGCCTCCTGCTCTTTGATGGAGACGAGGTTGACGACGGTCATCTTCGTCGAATGCTGCTCTAGCACGTCCTCCACCACCGACATTGAAATCGATCCCTCCGACGGCATTTTTCTCCTGGGGATTGCGAGAGCGGAAGGAAGGATTGTGGCGAGGAGAGGGGAGGGGAGGGGAGGGGAGAAGGCAGGATGAGTGCAGCAGCTGCGTCTCCTCCAGGCGCCTCTCCCCCGCCCTCTCTGCGGATTAGGGAGGAGGAGAGGAAGGTTAAATAGAAGAGGAAGAGCGGTTTGCGGCCCTTCTCCCGCGCCCGCGCTCCGGCCCTCCTTCCCGGCCTCAGGTTTGGATTTTATATTTTTATTAATAGAGAAAGAAAGAAAGAAAGGAAAAAAAAAACTGATTTATTTTATTTACTACCTGCACAATTAATCGATAATCTACGAAGGAGTAGCAACTTAGGCTTATTGAGGATGTAAAAACATTCAAATTTTTGAAGGCAGTAAAAGAAAAAGATGGCATTGGATAATCGATAAAAAGTTTTCAATTTACCCACTCTACGATCTTATGAAAAAGTCGGGTGTCAAATGTATCGAAGCTTATAGTCTATGAAAGCCAAGATTACTGTTGAAGATAAACATCTTCAATTGACTAATGAGGAAGAAAAGGATTAACACCAAAATGAGATTGATTTGCAAATGTATCACAGTGGAAGAAGATGCATTTTGTACCACTATGAAAAAAGATAAGTGATCACTTACTCTACCAATGTCCCTAAAGGTTGCAAGTATGGCCCTATAGAATCACCCATGGATCCTATTAATTGAAAGGAAATAAGAAAGAAGGACAACTAAAACTCAAGGAATGGCATTGAAGTGTCCGGGGAGAGAAGAAGAAGAGATATTTTGAAGGGAATTCAATGTCAGAATCTACGATTGATAGCTAGAGCAGCTACAAATCTTGCTTTCTTCACAATGCATCTATCACCTTGAGGATACATGAGATTGTTGATAGTGCTTTTGTTTCACTTGTTTATGGTTACTCATATAATCTCTGTACTATTTTTATTTTTACGTTATTCCTCGATCATTTTAAAATAGTAAAATGAATGTTCCCATCCCCTTCGTCTAGCCACTTGGCTCTTGATTTAGCCCACAATTTTAAGAGAATTTGTCAGTTTAGTGCTGCTGCCTTCATGGTCAATGTGTAGTACATGCCCAGCTTTCGTTCTAGAAGAATTCCCCTATAATATCCTTGGCCTCTATTTTTCTATTTCTGCTAATGTGTTCTTCGGTTCAGCTTCTGGAGCTCCTGGGGGGTCCTTTTGTGCCATTTTCACAGACTTTCACTGGGGTTCTCAAGTTTTGCAGCAAAAGTTATCCATTGTACTTTGTCTTTTCCCACTTGTAACTGATTAGCTGCCACACCTCCTCCTGACCAAACCAAATATACATGTAGATGGACCTTCTTCGGTGCTGCCTCTGCTCCTTCCTAGAAACATCAAGCTTGATCTGAGTAGAGTCTTTGAAGATGGCACACCTCCATTTGTACCTCTGCTTTAAAACAGTGCTGGTTAGCGTATACTGTATCAAGGAAAGTGAGGATTTCTGCTGCTCCTTGCCTGTTATTGGTCCAATTACATCTGTGACACCTGTATCCCAGATCCACAAGCTCGGCTGTGTATGGGGAGTCTCTACGAAGAGAGGACTGATTCTGTGATTTGGAAGTGTCATCCCTGCTGCCTGACAAAGTCTTCAGAGTTATTCTTCCCTTGACAAGTTTTGAGAACTATTTTATAGCCACTCCGTGTATGCATGCTAATCGAGTTCCACTTCTTGTTGTTCCTCTCATATTCCAAGATAATATTTTCATTGTAAACTGGATTATGTTTTGCTGTTCACACCCTCTAAAAACTGGATTACGTAGTTCTCGAGAAAGGAAGGTGAAGGGTTACGGTGTACGAACCATGCCGTACAATCCTAAAGAACAAGGCATTTAATCGTGATTGATTTAGAGGTGCGACACACATGGGGTGGAAGCGGCCTAAAAGTTAAAAAGGAACACAGTACAATACACAGTATAAATAAATAAAGGTTGGTGACTAAATAGATCGATAAGCAGGAGCAAAACTGCTCTTGATCTGTCGGTTAAGCAGGAAGAAATTTAATGAAGAAATAATAGCCAAAACGAAATTAATGATGAACAATGCATGATCCGTAAAAAAAATTTCTGCTAAAGCAAGGAGCATCACTTTGTGAATCTTCTATTGACGAAGGTTAAGACGAGGATTAGGATGACGATGACGACTGTGACAGCAAGAATGATCCCCAGAGTTTTCCCATTCACGCTGCTACCTGAAATCAATGTCACAGCAAGGTGATTAAGCCATGGACGCCATTAAAATTTGATCAATCTCCTTGAGCTGCAGTAGCTGCTCATCGTTTACCGTGATAATGCCGCCAACTGTAGCCTCCGGCGGACCAGTAGCTCACGTAGCATTTGCCAAGGTACGCATCTCCAGCGCCGGCAGCCCCGCAGCTCTCCTTGAGCTGCGCCACCGCCGCCGTCACGCAATCGCCGCACTGCTTCGGGCCCTGGTCCCCGACGCACTGGGCCAGCGCCCGCACCTGCCCCCCTGCGGCGACCCTGTAGCCCTCGCCGCCGCTGCCGCCGGAGAGCCCCGCCAAGGCCGCGTCGCGCATGGCCAGAAGCTGGGAGTCGTAGTTCCCGGGCAGCGCCGCCGAGCCGCACTTCTTGTAGAAGAGAGTCGTGTCGGGCATCCCCAGAAAGGTCTCTCTGCTGTAGCGGAGGAAGCAGCCCTTCAGTTGAACTCCGGCGCCGTCAGCCGAGGGGCAAAGGGAGGAGAGCCGGTCGAGGCCGGAGCGGACGCAGGAGGCGCAGTCGGAGACGGGGAGGTCCTCGCGGCATTGGAAGAGGCCGTAGGCCGGGGAGGAGGAGGCGTCGCAGGTGAAGTTGCCGTAGGAGGAGAAGGTGGCGGCGTGAGCGAGGGAGGTGAGGAGGGAGTCGACGTTGAGCTGGTAGGGAGAGCCGAGCGTGTACTTGGACTGGGAGCAGCCGACGTAGACGAAGGAAGTGTAGTCATCGAATGATGCCCTCACGGCGGAGGAGAAGACGAAGAAGAAGGAGAGAAGAGAAAGCATTTGAGGGGAATCGAAGCTGCGGGAGATCAAGAGACTTCAACCACTGCAAGTAATCGAATGAGAAGAGATCAACCACTGCAATGCATTCATATTCATATTTCTTTACATTTGTGCAGTTCATATGCTTTCGGTCTGTCTTGACTTGAAAAGTTTAATTCATTTCTGATTGGAAAAAAGACTTCTTGCTATTACTTTTTGTCCACTTTGTGGAACTCACTCACTCACTCTCACTGAATAATTAAATTCATGCATACCTTGTTTCTGATCAAGACTTTTTTTAAAAAAAAATCACTTATTTTAAGGGAACCAACCACGCCTTTCCAACTCCATTTCCATCTCCCAACCCAAAAGGTTGGTTGCTGCTAAGAGCAGCAGCAGGAAAACCAAAAGCAATTGGTGAGATAGATTTGAATCTGTAGTTCCACTCTCTGCTGTTGATCCTCCTCCGGTGAATGTTCTTGAGACACGGAAAAGTGAAAGAAGAATACATTATGCTTCACAAATGGATGCATTTTTGTAAAGAAAGAAAGAAAGAGAGAAAGAGAGAAAGAGAGAAAGAAAGGAAGAAAGTTTGCATTACTGTAAAGTTGACACCTTTTGTTAGCAATAATTCTCCTTTTAATTATCAACTTCTTCTGCAGTATTTTTAAAAGTAAACTGGACAAATTAATCAGTCTGATCCACTGCATCAATAGCTCCATCCCAAGGGGTTTGTTTTGTACCTGAAAATTTAAATGGGTTAAAAATGATAGCATGTATATATTATAACCTACAAGAATAAGTTTTTTTTTAAAAAAAACATCAATATTGCCTTTCTCTATTGTCTAAATATGACATCCACTAATAATATTTTACTCCTCTAAATAATAATAATTAGCTATTCTTGAGCTTGTCTAGAGCACATTAAGAAACTAAAATTACAAACGGAGATAAGAGAATATTAAATGTCTTATTTAATATCAAAACTTAGATATTATTCTACCATCTATTAGATATTAATCCAAAGAAAATCAACAACATCTAAAATGGATGAAATAATAATCATCATAGAATCATTGTGGCCATAAGCATTTTAGTATTTGGTATTTGATGAAGCTTTCAAATATAGATAGATGATAATCTTTTCATGTCATAGTGATGACATTTTATATTTTATGTTTAGAGGCTTTCTTTTCTCTTATATGTTCTCCCTCGGGCTTGAGCTCTCCTCTTTGTTGTTCTTGAGGGTCACGTGGTTGGACTTCTAAAGCAAGATGAGTTTGGCTTGGTCGGGGAGTTTCCAAGAATGAACCAAATGATGAGGGAAAGATGGTGAGCTGGTCATGCCGGTAGTAGATGTTCAGTGTCATCATTGACTGTGCGAGAGCCTTCTCGGATGTGACTTGAGATCTGTGTCATCCTAGATTGCTCCATCAAATCTCTTCTCAAGGAAGACCAAGTCCAACTCATTGGTTTTGTTAACATGAAGGAAAAAAAACTCAATTTGACGGTAAAGTTAGGGCAAGTGTGCATTGATGAATATCACCACTGAGGTTCCTAAATTACTTATAAGTGTGCTTTGAGATTTATGCCACCTTGAATGTCTTTGATTAAGTCTCTCTGAGAGAGAGAACACTGCCGAATGTGCCTTAGGATTCATCTAGTTTTTAGATTTATGTAGAAATAGACTAGTAAGTCTCTCTTGAGAGAGAATTAGATACATTTTGGGATTCATTCTCCTATAGATATGTGGTTGATCGAGTCTCTTCTTGGTAGAGATTAAGAGCATTGTCGGATGTACCTCAAGATCATTAGACTGACCGATTGGCTTTTTTAAGGGAAAAATAAAAATCTTGATTTTACGGTGGAGTTATGTCACGCCTTGACCTATAAGTTGACATGTGATAACTATCGTATGAGTTTAAAGAATCTCCTTATCATGAGGTCTCCGTACTTATACAAAGTAATTTAACTAGTCTCACAACACTGGCAATGTCATGCCCTAATCCTTATCATTAGGCATGTGGCAACCACTACGTATCCAGTCATCATCCATGTCTCTAGAATAATGAAGGAATATGCTAGACTTTTCTATCTTAACTTAATGGTGGCTAGTGTTAGTATTACATGTCACTTATAAATATAATTAATAATAATATTTATAATCACATAAATATTAGTCTAAAGTTACATATTTGAATACTTAAATATTATTCTTGTATAAATATTAAAATACATAATCAATTTGATATATGCTATCTCACCATGTTCTAGAATGCATCTTCAAGTTATAATTTATACTATTATTCATACCATACATGATATCAATGCCCTCATAAATGCGGTGATTTTATAAATAAAATACTTTTCTCTTTTAAGACTAAATATTAAAAATTATCCCGTCTATTTTTACCTAAGATCAATTTGTTAACTTACGATATTAACTATTTCTTAATCTAGTATGCCATCACTCTATATTTTTTATTTCTTATGAATTATTTTAATAAATTTTAATTTCTAAACTATTTACTAGACCTGACTCCACCTTTGATCTTAGAATCAAATCTAAAATCACTAAAATGTTTTAACTGAAGTTCATTAGAAAAGTTCACCGCAATCTTTATCATCAACCTAAATTGATTTACTCCATCTTTTTGAGCCTATTTCCCTCAAAGACCCCTAAGCTAATTTGGTCAAAATTGACCAGAATTTGGAGGTTACCAATCACCTTGTAAACATCGTTGGTGATTGATTTACTCTACGTTGGCCGATGATTGCCACCCACCGATCAACTTTCATTGCCATCCACAATCAATTCTTTTTAACCTCCTGAACATTCCTATAGCAAAAGGCATAGATCTAACATCATATTTGGAATACAATCTCGACAAAAATCGCTCGTCAATGACACTCGAGCGAATGCCTCTCCAACTAATTATCTCTCCCTCATTTGTTTGTAAACATTAGGAGTTTTGGTATCAAAATGAAGAAGATGAAGAATTGTTCAACCATCAACAACCCTCATAATTTATACTAGAATCAGGAACAAGAAGGAAGCAACTATGTTATGTTTGTCATACTTGGAATATTCAAAGTATAAGTTATATACTAAAAGACACAAATCTACAAGAGCTTTGGCCCTTTATGTTATGCCCCTGAACTCAAGAATATTTCCTAGTGTGATTGAATAGTATCAAGATGAGATGAGATAGGTCACAATAGGTGTGAAACTCATGATTTTTGACTAAGAGCAATTGAGTAATTTTGGGATTAGAGGATTGATTTGTAAAAGAAATCCTATAAAGGACTTATTTATGAAATTAATATGAATTTTTGAGGTATCAAATTTTGATATGAATCCATTAGGAAGATTTTGAATTTAGAGTCTAAAGACATAATCGGATCGTAATTTAGACATCATTAAATTGGTTAAATAGTTGAACCAAAATTTAAACTCAAATAACCCAGCCCAAATTAAACCAAACCCGACCATACCCGAGTCAAATCCGAATCAGTCAGGTTGGGGAGGAGTTAACCTCAGTGGCTCGAGTCGAACCCGCACGACCCCGTATATGGGCAACGATGAATTCGATTCCCGGCGATGCTCCGACGAAACCACGATAAACTAGGCTCCCAAATTTTAACCATAGATAGATCTCGATCTCCTCTACTTTTTGAAAGATGAGGAAGAAATTACGCAAGAGGAATCGACAGCGAGGGCCAGGCCTGTTTGAAACTCTAATCATGGACGATATGCATATGAGTCATATATGAATTTTATATGACCAGAATAAATTATGAGAACTATAAATTGATGAAATTTATCTTCAATGATGATTTGATTGTGGAAGTTGAGATCATATTGATTGTATTCATATGATTGTCAAAGATGACTAGCAAGGATGAAGCCTCCTATGAATTTAGCATATATATTGCCATGATATCACAACTCATTGGGCCAACATTGATTGCATTGAAATAGGATGGTTGTCATGCCTTGTACCTTCTCCTACAGCATGTAGCAGATCACAATAAACTCCACACATAGCCTCACTTACTCTTCGGAACTATATGAGTACCCACTAAGCATACCTGGTGTACATTCCCTCTATTTATAGAAGGAGAGAACCTAGATAATAGATAAATATAACTCCAAAACTATGTATTTTCAAAATCATATATCATGTACAGTTAAACACTTATATACGAATATTTTAAAATTAAAATTGGACACATGCCTAAGGATATACAAAATGCCTATTCAATGGATCATTATCTATACAAAATAAAGGTAAAATCATCCTACCTTTCAAAAGTCGGGTATTAGGCTATACGCCTCAATGTTTATTAGTCTCTCTGCTGTTGTGGTCCTGAAAAAAATAAAAATGAGTCACTCTATGGGGTGAGTAACATTGTTCCCAGTGAGTTGGGTAAGTAACATTGTAAAACTGAGAACATAGAATAATAAAGTCTCATTAATAGAACAAATCAGCTATTTGGGTGCAATAGCCAAGCATGAAAAATAATCAAGAGTCACTCGAAACTATATCTAGGGTTGGCATGATCAACAACAGTCGTGGCCACAACTATCCTCTCAGGAAAAAATATTAATCATCATAGGGTACCCAAATCAAGGTAAGAACATGAGAAAGTAGGAACTAGAGCCCCCTTTTCCCCTGAGTTGCCCATTGGACCTCATTACCTGGTGTCCGTAGCTGGTTCAATGACTTGGGATCGGCCAGGAGTTACCCGATCTCCCATCCTAATATCATGCACTTTTGCCCACGTCCTCTTTCTCTATAGGTGGCCCATGGGAATGCAATCAGACTACTACAGTAAAGGTATTTGTAGCACCATCCAGTATCATATCAGACTATTGATATGCACTCAAAGATGAAGCCGTAGCATATATTATCTAACAGATGCATATGTTAGTTTAAGGGTCAAGCAGAAGTATAGTATAATGTTTATAATGAATTAACGAATAGTAGTAATGAAAAGCTTATATCAATAAACATGAATATCAATGGTTATTCTCAACTCATTTATAATCATAATCAGATAACTGACAGGATAGTCAAAGAATATCAAATATAAATTATCAAACGGTGTAGTTCTTCTATACTAAACATTAAAAACTATATCATTTATCATGCCTGGAGAATAAACACTCATCTGATCCTATTGTCGTAATCACGTCCTATCTCGTTAGTATCTTTATACCCGGTTACTGAATTTCCTATGAATATCTCAATGATTTTTAGTTTTCAATTCGATAATAATTTCTCAAATCGGTCTAAACCAGCACTCTTATAATGGTCTCTAGAGTCATTTCAAATTTTATCACAACTTCACCAAAAATTTCATTGGAGACACATCGGAATCCTCACTAATGAAGTTCTTCGATCAGTACCAATATTAATACCAATCAAAAGCTTTCTTTATTAGGAATCCAAAAATCATATTTTCTCCAATTTTTTGAGTTCATACGTGGCTAATTTCACCAAAAAAATCACTTAGGCAAAATTTCTAAATTTAGGTTTCCTATTCTTCGATGGCCAATCGACGGCCATTAATCCTCAACCCAGGCACCAATGGGAAGCTCTCATCGAGGAGAAGCTATAGGTACCAACTTTGTCAAGTTCTGCAACTAGAATGGCCGGTAATCATCAGAGCAAGCTCCAGTGATGAAGCTTTCGCCCGCAACACTCCTCTTCATTTTTCTAGTTCACTGAAGTTGTGGTCCAAATCTCATTGAGAAATTTCACTGGAGTTGGCCGGAGCATCAATGGCAAGAAGAAGAGGTCGGTCGCCGCTCGCCTCTGTTCGCATAATGGTGGAGGAGAAGGGAGAAGATGCATGAGGGAGTAAGTGATGGGTTGATGTGGGTTGGATTTGATCACTTAAACCGATCGTTTATCCATTAACCCGAGTTCAACCTGGGTTTACTAAAATCAGATCTAGGCCATCCATTTTTGAGTAATTTAATTTAGATTGTCCATTTTAACTCTAGTTTAGTTCTACCATTTGACCTATCAAATGACGTCCAATTTATAATCCCCTTTGTACCATTGAATTTCATATTCAAAATCCTATTGAATGGTATAACTTTTATATCAAAATTCAATAGTTCAAAAATCTATGTTATTTTACAAATGTCATTTTATACCATTTTATATATAACTTCTCAAAATAACTTAATATTACAAAGTTATCCTTAGTAAAATTACAAGTCTCACAATGGTGGTTCACTTGTGATGTTATGCACAATGGACCTGTTGACCACGCATGTCACGCCCCGACCCGCAAGACGATATGTGGCAACCGCCGTATGGGCCCTACGACCCATACCAGACATAAATATAAATATCACATTACACACACCCACATTTCCAAATAATATCTTAGTACAGTCCCGATATATCCTAATACAATTCTAAGACCGACATTAGCGACATACGAAACTCATAACGGCGACCGTATACCTTTCGCGTTGAACCCTCTGTCAACGACCTCGACTAGTGCGTCTACACTTGTACACACATTAAACGTGGTGTGCTCAGCCTTGCGGCCTAGTGCAAAATTACGGCTCTAAATCGAATAAGGAAATCAAAGGCTAGGAGTACTCTAGGATGTCTTTTATTATTAATCATCATTTTTCATTTGATTTGTGTAAATCAGTTCATAGAAAGCAGTAAAACAACATAAATAAATATAGACGTATATTTCACTAGATGTCACCTAAGTTGTATCTAGTGTCAATGTCATCAGCATATGTCACCTACGTCATAATAAGACTTTGAAGTTTCAAGACTCGGGCTGCCAGCCTATGCTTAATGAATACCCGAGCTAAGGGCATCAGTAAGTCCATCAGTGCTTTTTTGTCTCTGTCTCTACCTATGCCCGCTGCACTGATGTTGGCAGAGAGGATGGGTGACC
Organism: Thalia dealbata; assembly: GCA_030544415.1. Classification (NCBI taxonomy): domain Eukaryota; kingdom Viridiplantae; phylum Streptophyta; class Magnoliopsida; order Zingiberales; family Marantaceae; genus Thalia; species Thalia dealbata. Next base: position 17,497,441 of record CM060457.1, read on the forward strand.
TTTGATCACTCTCCACTGTCTCGCTAGTTGCCCTCAATGCCTCCCCTAGCGAAACTGTCGTGCCCTTACATCCTCCCCGGACTCCGTAGGGGCAACGACGACTTGTGTAGTACTACACACTGCCTGAAGACAGGGTTACCATCAACAAGACTAATCGGCCACGGCTAACCGATAAAAATAACCACCCTAGGATCCGGACTACTCATCCGACTGTCTGCAGAATGTCATGGATAATAGCCGCGTGGTCTACGGATCCACTGTCTAAGGCATCGCATAGAGAATCACCTTCCCAGTCCAATGGCAGTCGATGTCGACCGAGATTGACGCACATCCGTACGATGGGCTGTGGCCTCGACTCCATCGGTGCCAAGTCCATGGTAGGGCTCATCTTCACTAGCCATCTCAAGACTATCACGGGGTCGCCTAAACGACATCCGTGTGGGTATAAGTTTTCGGGTAGGAACCTACTCCATATTTCTGGTCTAGTACGACCTTGGAGTTCGTACGGTCCCTTTCCCTACCAGCTCCCAGTATCTAAGCTATGTATAGCCTCGGGAGTGGTGCGAAGCGGAACATCACTATTTGACTATCGTCGGTACGCGGTGGTCAACCGGGGCATGTGAAAAATGCCCCTTTCTGTCTAAGTTACAATGATGTCTCCAAGGGGTTCTAACATGTCGTTATTTATATCTATGTCTGCATGGTGGTTGTGTTAACATAGCATAGAAAAATAATATAACATGCAGGACAAGATCTTTGGACATGTTAAATACATAGCATGGTAAACATGACATAACATACATGTTAGGCAAAGTAAATCATACTAACATGCATTTAAATATAATCATAACAAATATTTCATTTTATCATGTTTAAGGCATCCAAGAATTTCCTAAGAAGACCTTAGCAGGAATTCCCTAGCTTGAATAAATCCTACATCGATGAACCAACGCACCTGGGTTAGCGATCCGCTCTTTAGAACCAACCTGCGTAACAACGAATCACTTCGATGAACTACTCAGAGCGCGTATCAACGATAGTCCTAAATAACACAATTATTTAAAATAAAATTTAATTTATTTTTCCCTAAAGTAAATAAAATAGAAATTTATCAATCTAACTTATACAATTATTCTAGCTAATTACTTCCTAATAAGCCTACATTTAAATTTACGAACCCATATTCAATTTAGAAGTGTCTACTTAATTAGTAAGCACATGTTTACCCATTGGGCCCATACTTACTTTTTTTTTGTCCAAATAATTTATCAATAATTTAATTAAAGTAATTACTACATTTAATTAACCCAAACTAAGCATACAAGTTGATAATCAATTCAACCTAATCATTCAATATTAATTAACAAAGTTTAATTTTTGCTAATTAAATTAATTACCATATTAAATTAAGTTAATTACACATAAATAGATTTCATCACAAGTATACCCATTCAAACCCACCCATGACTTGACCCAAGTCACCCAAGGGCCCAAATAAAACCCATCAAAACTTATTAATTTAATTAAATCTTAATTAACTATTTTAATCACCTAATCATCTCCTAATCTAACTTAGCCTCAATTATTACTCATGAAAAATTAAATTTGATTTTTTTTATTTTTTTGAATTGGTCAACAATCAACGTTTGACCCGGTCAACGCTGACCGGTCAACAGTTAACACGGTCAACGCTGACGGTCAACGTTTGACCCGGTTCAGTTTGAGTCTGACCCAAGCCCCCAACTGGTTCGGTTCAATTTAATTTTATTCGACTCAGGTTCGGTTCAATTTAATTGGATCCGGTCTAGCCAGCCCAATCTAATTTGGTTTGACTCGAGCTCGAACTAATTTCAATTAATTGGTTCAGCTCACCCCAGCTAAACTCAACCTGAACTCAAGTCCGGCACAGACTCAACTCAACTAATTAATTGGTTCAACTCAACCAATTACTTAACTCATTAATTAATACACTTAATTAACACATTAACAAAACTTAGATAAATTAACTAAATATTAATCATGCTTAATTAATCCACTAATCACGATTAAGGAGTAAAATGGGTTCTATCTCAGCCAAACCCTTCTCCTCGCCGGAAAACCAGTTGTCGGCCGCCGGAACCCTAGCCGCCACCTCGCCGGAGCTCGCGAAACCAGCGGCCCACTTCACGGCGAGCTCCTTAACTCTTCGCACAGGTGGAAACCAGCGACGGCCTGCGAAAACTTCGGCCGTCAACGCTTAAAAACCCATTCTTGGTGGCATCGCCGGCGAACTCTAGGGCGCGTCCACCGGAGGGCGAAACCGTCCATTTACAGAGGGAAAACGGAGCTGCCTACCTCGCGGACGCGTGGGGAAGAAGAGGAGGAGGTTCCGGTCAGCGAGGCGGGCGGATTTGCGGCTCCCCCTTCGCCGGAGGTGCTGTGGTCGAGCGAGCAGCGGCGGCGAAAATCGTCGCCTGCTGCGTTGGTGTCGGGGCTGATGGGAGGCTCGCGAAGGTGTGGAGAGGGCGAGCGACTCCAACTGCAGCGGAGGAAGCAACTCGCTGGTGGTTTAGGCATGAGACGGCGGGTGGACGGCGGGCAGTTGCCCTGCTGCGGATGATTGCGAAGACGAGGAAGGAGGGGGCGTCGCCGAGCTCCCCTTTCTGCCGGGGAGTGTGCGCTGGGGGGGGGGGGGGGGGGGGGCGACGGAGACGGGCGGTCGCCGACGAACGGCAGGCAGCAACCGGCGGCGAAATGCTGGGCGTCGGCGCTGCTCTGCCGCAGATGAGGGAGGCGGGCTCGCGAAGGTCGAAGGGGCGTCGTGAAGGAGGCTCTTCTCGCCCGCGATGCCTCCTTCGAACCGATGAACCGGGTCCGAGCCGGTTCAGTTGGACCGGCCGGTCGGCCGGTTCATCTTAACTGGACCGATTTTTTTTCTCCTAAAAATAAGATTTTGAAGATGGGGGTTTACAACGTAACTAAATATTCCAGTTATTTTACCAATGGTCTGATTAGTGATCATGATCCTAGAGTTAATCTTTATTTTTATGGTGGCCCTATCTACGGACGGTATGTGTAGTACTATGTTGTAGGTTGTATATACTATACAATATCTCAGGAGGCGGTATGGGTACGACAGGTTTCGCTAGGACATGACCTCGGGGATCGACTAGCGAGCATGAGAGGAAGATACTCGGTCACCTATCCTCTTCGTCAATATCCGTGTGGGTGTTAGGCATGGCCTTAGATACACACAACACGGATAGGCTTATGGGACATCCCTAATGAGGATAGGTTATAAGCATAAGGATGCAGAGCCCGATACACTTGATAATTAGATAGAGATATATTGGATCACATATGTAGAGGTAGATGGAGAGCCTGCTTTTTTCGCCAATATTCATGTGGGTTTTAGGCAGGGCCTTAGTTACACACAATATGGATGGGCTTATGGAACATCCCTGATCAGGATAGTCCTTAAGTATAAGGTTGTAGAGCTCGACACACCTGACAATTCAATAAAGATAGATTAGTTGACTCATACTAGTGATATAACATAACGTACGACCTAATAGATAGGTAGACACAAATATCATGACCTTTGTTGATAGCGCAGATATAACATTACATAGATAACACTAGAAACTTGGATTGAATTTAGTAGATCGTACTAGATAATTGAGATTTGAATAGATCAATATTCAAATTGAGAATAAGGTTACTATTTCTAAGTATAGGAAAAATTATGTTTTGTAATATTATTTTATTATGAATCTATTATATATCTTTTACTTTACATTGTTCTCTATCCACCTCACCGGGTATGAAGTTACTCACCCCTCGAGACTGTCATATGTGAATCTTCATGGATGGCAAGTAATTTATTACATGTTAGATACAGGTTGAGACCCATTCCTGGACGGACTAGGAAGTTGTGAGGTGACAAACGATATGATTCTATGTGAGTAGAGGCTATTATTATTATCTAGTACTTCAAGTGGACATGTTTGATTTAGTAGTACTTTTAATTTATAATGATATGATCTAATTTTCCCTACATGTATAAGATTATTTATTCATGTATTTATTTTGCTTTTGCTTACTTTACAAATTTGAAAGTTATACAAATACATGTATAAAGGATGTTTAGTGGGAAATGCCAAGTGTGTTCCTTCATTGCTCTACGGGCTAGCATAGTGATAGGGATGATGTTGAAGTCATCCAATGGCACCACCATGAAATCCACCTTTCCCTCCAAGGCTGAGCATGGTTGGAGTACCAACCGGGCTAGCCATGCCCAATTGTTGGGCATTGATGGTCTTGATCCCCTCGAACAAACACACAACCTAGTTTAATGGCACATAAGTTGTGCATTGCGCCTGTGTCTACTATCACCAAATAAGGGTGCCTATTGACTTACACAGTCATGTACATGAGTCTTGGGTCTAGCTCAATGTGATGGGTGTGCCCTGTCATATCTCGAACTATAGGTCAACAGGTGGCAATCACGCTATGAGTTCAAATGATCCCCTTATCATGAGGTCCGTACTCATTTAAGGTATTATAACTAAACACATCATATATAACTCTTTAAATAATAGATAAATAATAACTCAATCCAATAAGTGCACATCATTAATATTTAATATTTAACTAATAGAGTCCCAATATTACCTACAAAATATCTAGAAAATAAAGGTTTGGATGGATAAGATCTCAAAAAAAACTCTCTATAATAAAGTTGTCATTTACTAATCACTAGCTCCTTGGGTACCTATGTAGACTAACATTGTATACGGCCAACTGTCGGTCATTCGCCCTCAACTCCAATAGGTCCCGTCGAGGGTTAATCCATTTATACCTATTGATTATCAAAAAAAACTCTAGTAATACTATTATCGTTGTTGTCACCCTTGGTACTTGCTCCCTCAAATAATCTTCAAAAACTTGATTTGATGATTCCATTTAGTTTGGAAGGCTTAGCCACTACTTAAGCATTAGCCTGAGTTAAACCTTGGTTAGTTGGTTTAGATCTCATCCATTGATTGCTTTAGGTGAATTGATTTGTGCTGATTTAATTCCAGTTAACTCGGTTTGACTTAATTGAATTGATTCACCGGTTAATCTTGATTTAATATTGGTACAAAAATTTAGCCAATCTAATGATGACCAAATTACTATTTATTTGCACCATTGGGTTTCAAATTCAAAATTCTATGGGATGGTATAATTTTTATATCAAAATTTTATTCCTTTATATAATTTTTACAAATAAGTGCTCAAAATAACCTCTTATTGCGTAATTATCCACAGTAAAAATTATAAATCTTATAGACATGATATGTACAGATGTGACTATGCTAGGCAAAAAAAAATATAGCACTACATATTGCTCGTATCCATGCGGGAGAAGGGTCCTGGTCACCCACTTTTATTGGCCAATGTTAGCTTATTAATAGGCGTAGATAGAACCTACATAGACTCTAGCACTGACGGACTTATGAATAGTCCTTGTATTTGTTATTTTAAATTATATTTTAGAACTTGATGAGTATTGAACCCACAATCTCTTATGTAGAACTCAATAACTCTAATTAGATAGGCGTATACTTTATGTATAGATCACTTATCTAAAAATTGAATGATATATTATGTACTTAATTAGCTTACCCCTTATCTTATTTGAAGCATCTTTAGTTATCAACATTTACAAGGGATGAGTCTTTGTAAATTATTTTTGGTTAAATTTAATATTTTTAAATAACCTGATTTAGGATTAGATATAAAACCTACTGCAATTGTCCATTTGAAGATACACGCGCACTTGTATTTTAAGTCTATTCACCTGGTGTAGTAACTATCAACAATGATAAGAGAATTACTCATGAAATTAGAATTATTCAATCATTATAATTTATATTATAATCATAAATAAAGTGTACATCACTCTTATTAGAGTAATTAAGTTATATAGGAAATGTTTATGAGTTCTAAAAAAAGTTATAAATGCAAAGGAAGCAACTGCATTAAGTTGGTCATACTTGGAATATTTCAAGTCAAGTATAAGTTCTGTATAAAACGATACAACTCTGTAGGAGTATTGGCCCTCTATGTTATGCCCCTGGACTTCAGAATATATTTGGGTGCGAATGAATAGTACCCGAGTGGGATGAGATAGGTTTAAAGCATAGTAATAATAAATTAATTACATGAGAGCAGTGCCGAAGATGAGTGCACGAAGGTTAGCACGCCTGGTGGCATTGTAGAAGCAATAACATATGAGTTTATCAAATTAAGATTCACTTCTTGATTGTTGGCATGCATGATATTTTAAAGTACATTTTTTTATTGTAATAAATGTTACTCACAGGATCCACCAAACCCTTGAGGAATAAATAATGATTGGTTATGCAACACATGCAGATATTAGACTATAAAGAATTAAGAATTTTATATGTCAAGTATAATCATACTAGCAGCAGCAGTTATTATATTTTTGTGATGTTAAAGTTCTATTTCTAGTTAGCTTGCATAGGTCATTATTATAATATTTTAGAAGCAGAGCAACTGAAAATGAATCCAATTAGTTGGCTAAATAGACCATCATCAAGTGGCAATGATTGTGATTTGGATTGGTCTAACTTAGGTCCATTACTTATGGGATAAAATATATCGATTACTAAAACATAAAAAATAATATTTTTTTTAAAGTAATACTTAAGTTACATATTAACTAAGCCAAAAATAAAAAAGAGTGCTGATCCATTTTTTATTTAATTTTGGTTAAAAATTCAAATAGTTTAGAATAATTGATGATGTTTTTAAGAGAATTTTCAGAAGGCTCCAGGATCAAGAGGTTCAATCCTGGTTGAGCCCTTGGAGTATATATCCATTTCATTTTCTATATTAAGGCATCGTTGAAAAAGGAACTTAAGTTTTAAAGCAAACTGGTAAATAGATACAAACCAGTTCAGTCAATGAATACCAGGCCATAATCAATTGAAGCTCAAATCTACTGTCAGTCCCAAATCCCTTATTAAGCCCACTTCGAGTCTTCAAACTCAATTCAATTAATCAACCCAAATTCAACTTATTACGCCCAAAAATTACTATCCAAGCCCAACTTAATTATTAATCACAGATCAATTAATCAAGTTCAAATCCATTTTATCAAGCTGAAAACTATGGATTGATCCAATTCAAAATTCTTCCACGATGATTAACTCATCATCATCCACCTCATCGGACCAAATGCTATTTCCTTTATGCGATCCCAGGCCGTATGAATTCTACCCCCTCATTCGTCCAATGCAAAGATCAATCATATTCAACCCAATCGATTCCCCAAATTGAATGTTGGTAAAGAAATTTCTGCTATTTCGTGTGTGAAGAATAGAAAAATCAGGCGAGGATCGAAAGGATACCTAAATCGCTCAGAGCAAAGTCGTGGTGGTGAAGAAAATTCCTGAATGTGCAACAAATTTGAGTTTGACGGAATGATGGAATACAACAACCACCTGTTAGAATCAACAATTCTATATAAGCTTGTTACTGACACATGCTACTGATATAATACATGTGTCAAATGTATTAATTCATAGCAGTTAGTTTACAGTTATTTTTATCTTGTACACTCTATTTAAATTTCATTGAATGGAAACAGAGCATAGGAACTGCTACTTCCTCTGCATCTGAACATTTCTTCAAAGTACAGTTTGTGCTTGTTTGCTCTCCTGTTGCTGTGTTTACTTCTTACATTTGGTATCAGAGCCATACTATTTTGAAAGCAACAAGACTTTGAAGAAAGATCCCAACGATATAAGAGCGCATATACTTGTGAGAAAGGAATATCAAGTAAAGGTATTTTTTCTACAACTTTTGGTGTTTCTGCTAACATGAAGAAATTGCCAATTGTTTCTCCGCCAAGTAGAAAGACTTCCAATACCAGCATGGTAGAATCAGGAGGATTCAAGCCTTCTTCTAGTGGAGGAGGAGGAGGAAATCTTGGTGGCTGTCCAATGTTGCAGAAAGGAGGGAACTTTGCCATGTGGGCAATTAGAGTTCGCTCCTTCCTAGATGCGCAAGGTGTTTGGAAGGCCATTGAACCAGATGATGAAGATGATCAACCAGTGGACAAATGTAAAGATAAGTTAGCCTTGTCCTTTATTCATCAAGCCTTGAGTGATGAATTGTTAATCCTAGTTGCTGATAAGAAAACAGCAAAGGATGCTTGGGTTGCATTGAAAAGTATTCATGGAGGAAATGAGAAATTTCAGAACACAAGAATGAACCAACTTCGTGGTGAGTTTGAAAGACTTCACATGTCCAATTCTGAATCTATTGATGCATATGTCAATCATCTTTCTTCAATTGTTACCACGATGAGAAACATTGGGCAAAAGGTGAAGGAGAAATGCATAGTTGAGAAGCTTCTTAGATCGGTTCCACCCAAATTTGATCCAATAGCTTGTAACTTGGAGTAATTTGGAGACACTACAACTATGACAGTAGACTATGTGGTAAGTGCTCTCAAAACCTTTGAAGTAAGACTTCAATCTTCTATGCAATCAACTGAAAACCAGGTTTTGCTTACTCGAGCTGAGTGGGAAGCAAAGACTCGAAGGAATTCTACAAATTTTCGTGGTCGTGGACGTGGATTCCATAGCAATTTCAGAGGCAATACTCGTGGACGTGGCAGAGGATATGTTGATAGACGAGTTGATGGAGAAGCCAACAGTAGCACTACAACATATCAAACGAAACCCAAACGAGATAAGTCCACTGTAAAATGCTTTAATTGCAAAAATTTTGAGCATTATGCTTCTGAATGTAAGAAGGAGAAGGTAATCTTCCTTGCCGAACAAAGTGATGATAAAATTCAGCAAGAACTCCAACCTCAACATGCTGTGTTGATGATTGTTGAAGAAAAGGAGACACATACAGATGTGCTCTTACAAGGTATCGATTCAAGATCTATTTCTTCTGATGTGTGGTATTTAGATTCTGGTGCTACAAATCACATGATAGGAAATATGGAGTACTTTCATGTTTTGGATGAAATGGTAGTTGGAAGAGTGAGATTTGGTGATGGCACATTGGCCAAAACTGCTGGAAAGGGTTCAATCTATTTTCCGATTGGTGCAGGTATCACTAGTCTCTTATCAAATGTCTTGTTTATTCCTAGCTTGAAGTCAAATGTTCTTAAGTATTGGACAATTGGATGAGTTAGGATATTCCATATTGATACAAGATGGCAAGATGCATGTAACTGATAAAAGGGGCGGAAATCTAATAAATGTGAAACGAGCCTCAAATAGAATGTTTCTGCTAGATTTTGGTATTACTGACAAGTGTTTCTTGACTACCACAGATGAAAACAGTAGATTATGGCACAATAGATATAGACACTTAAACTATCAGGCCTTAAAGACAATGTCAGATAATTCCTTAGTTAAGGAACTTCCAAAGATACTCTTAGCAAAAAATGTATGCCAAGAGTGTGTCTCTTCTAAGTTGATCAGGTCTACATTTCCTAGTTTTACAGATTATAGAGCAAAAAATGTTTTAGAATTAATTCATGGAGACCTACGTGGTCCCATTGTTCCCTCTTCACTAGGAGGGAGCAATTATTTTCTGATGATGGTTGATGATTACTCAAGATATTCTTGGGTTTATATGTTGAAACAAAAAAGTGACACCTTTGATGTATTCAAGAGGTTCAAGTCACTAGTTGAATCCGAGAGTGAGAGAAGAATCAAGGCCTTCAGGTCTGATAGAGGAGGTGAGTTTAAACTCCACTCAATTCAAATTATTTTATCAACAACAAGAGATCAAAAGATATCTTACTGCCCCTTACTCTCCACAACAAAATGGGGTGGTAGAGAGAAAAAATAGGACTGTTATGTCCATGACTAGATCCTTGCTCAAAATAATGGATGTACCTTTGGTTCTTTGGGGGGAAGTTGTAAATACAGCTATCTATCTGTTAAACAGGTCCTTTTCTAAGAGTTTAAATGATATGACTCCATATGAAAAATGGACAGGAAAGAAACCAATGGTATCACACTTGAAAGTATTTGGGTGTCAATCTCATGTGAAGATTCTTGGCACAAATTTGCATAAGCTTGCTGATAGAAGCAAGCAGGTGGTATTTTTTGGATATGAAGCTGGATCCAAAGCATATAGATTTTTTGATCCAGAGTCCAACTCTATCATAGTGAGTAGGGACTGCGTTTTTGAAGAAAAGGTGAAGCCAAATTATCACGGTCAACAGTATCAGAATTCTGATACTGCTAATGGTTCTGTTAATTTTCAGCAGCAACCTCATTTCAATATTGATTCTGTTTTTCCTTCTGTCAATTCAGACTCAGTTGATATCTCTAACAGTTTGGGTACTCCAATTGGTTCTACTTTTGATAAATTTTCTCATAATCAAACTTCATCTACTTGTCAGAATTCTGTTCGGCATTTATCTGTTAACACAGGTAGTCCTCAAGTGTATTTTGATGCTGATGCACAGTCTGTTCCTGATGCAGCCAGAACAGCACCGATACCCTTCTCTCTTGATTCTCCACATCAGTTTATCTGTGGAGGAAGTAACATAGATGAGTCTGGTGAATTCCCCAGAAGAACAAGAGCTCTAAGTAGTATTTATAGAGCTACTGAGGAGGTCAATGCTCCTACTGATCAATTGTTTATTTATACTGATCAAATTATGCTTTCTCAGGTTCTAGACTGTAAACCATCAAGCTACAAAGAGGCAGTGGCTGTTGTAACTTGGAGAAGAGCAATGGAGGAAGAATATGGACAAATCATGAAGAATCAAACATGGTTTCTATCTGATCTTCCATCTGGACACAAGGTCATTGGTCTAAAGTGGGTATTTAAAGTAAAAAAGGAATACCCATGGGAAGCCATTAAAGTATAAAGCTAGACTTGTTGCCAAAGACTATGTACAACAAAAAGGAATCGATTATGAAGAAGTCTTTGCACCTGTGGCAAAACTTGAATCCATTCGGTTAGTTATAGCTGTTGCTGCCCAAAAGAATTGGGAGATACATCAAATGGATGTTAAATCAACATTCCTGAATGGCATACTTGAAGAGGAGGTTTATGTACAACAACCTGAAGGTTTTATTGTACAAGGTAAAGAAGGTAGTCTTAAGACTTAGAAAAGCTTTATATGGTTTGAAACAAGCTCCAAGAGCTTGGAATATGCAATTGGATCAGTTTATGTTATCTCTTGAATTCAGCAGGAATCCACAAGAACCTGCAATATATACAAAAGTAGTAGTTCAACAGCAGCTGGTTGTTGGTGTATATGTTGATAACCTATTGATTACTGGCGCAAGCAGTCAACAGATACAAGTTTTTAAGGATCAAATGAGCCAACAATTTGAGATGACTGATATGGGTCTACTTCACTTCTACCTTAGTATGGAAATAAATCAGTCCAAGGAGAGAATTACACTAGGGCAGTCCTCATATGCAGAAATTTTTTTGAAAGATTTTGGCATGCAATTCTAGCAAAGGAGTAATGTACCTAGTGTAGATAAGACTGAATTCAAACGGTTGATTGGGAGTCTGAGATTTTTAACTCACACTAGACCCGATCTTTTGTATTCGATTGGCTTTCTTAGCAGGTATATGGAGCTGCCAAATGTGGTGCATCTGAATGCAGCTAAGAGAATTCTTCGATACTTGAAAGGAACATTGAATTATGGTATGGTTTATTATAAAGGAGCTCAAAATCAGTGTGCACTATCAGGATACAGTGACAGTGATCATGCCAGTTGTAATGAAGATAGGAAGAGCACGAGTGGAATGATATTCTTCCTTGGAAACAATCCCATAAGCTGGAGTTCTTCAAAATAGAAGATTGTTGCTTTGAGCTCTTGTGAAGCAGAGTATATTGCGCTAACCGGTGCTGCTTGTCAAAGGATCTGGCTGGCTCGTTTCATGGCTGATTTGCTTGGGGAATCAATCCAAAAGGTGCCTATATTTGTTGATAACATGTCAGCCATTGCACTAAGCAAGAATCCTGTGTATCATAGTCGGTTTAAGTATATAGATACACGGTATCATTTTATTCGTGAGTGTGTAGAAAAGGATCAAGTAGAGATCATTCATATTAGCACCAGTGAACAACGAGCAGACATCTTTACCAAAGCTTTAGGAAAGCAAAAATTCATTGAGTTTTGAACTTTGTTAGGATTACAAGAGCTCAAGATCAGATAACAAGCTTAGGAGGGAGATTGTTAGAATCAACAATTCTATATAAGCTTGTTACTGACACATGCTACTGATATAATACATGTGTCAAATGTATTAATTCATAGCAGTTAGTTTACAATTATTTTTGTCTTGTACACTCTATTTAAATTTCATTGAATGGAAACAGAGCATAAGAACTACTACTTCCTCTGCATCTGAACATTTCTTCAAAGTACAGTGTGTGCTTGTTTGCTCTCCTGTTGCTGTGTTTACTTCTTACACCACCGTCCATGAATAGAGGGTGCATGTTCTCCTCTCGCTCCAGCCGCTTCGATGGTTCCCTGTCTAGACTATGGCCAAGTAGAAGGGACAGGACCCTAATGCTGCTTGATGAGCAGAGGAAAGAACTACTGGCAAGGGACTCCGATCCGATGAGTTGATGGCTTCTCATGCAAGAGGCAGCATCCGTGAAATGGAAAGCAAGGCAGCAGGGCTTTGGCTGCTCTACAGATTGATTCAAAGGGAATTGAATCCGATGAGACGATGCTTTGCAAAATCTGAACGAGAATTCTTAACTCGATCAAGGTGGAATGAAGTGGTGATCTTGGCATGAATGAGTTCAGCGATGAGAGAATCGACAACAATAGTCACCGGGCGAATCTACGAAGCTAGTTGCTCCGATGATTGTTGCAGTTCTATACGGTGACAAGGAATTGGGGTAGAGGAATTTGTGAGAGGGTGCTCCCGAGTGCAAAGGACCAATGTAGAACAGATCAACGATGAGGGCGCCTCTCGTGTGCTGGGAGATCGGAAGGTAGCTTGAGCACAGCCCTCTCCAACATGCCCCCGCAACATGCCAGACCAAGTCTGACACATCTATAGGGATAGCATAATAACATATCATGGTTGGATTTCGAATCCAGACAATCAGGGTGAATATGAAGGTTACCACTGCACGATACCCTATTAATATTTACTTTTTATAAAAAATATATATATGTATCATGTTGTGGCCCATACCGCCCCAAGCAACCAGGTTGAAATGGTGTAGCCCGACACAACATGCTCCATTGGTATTAAAATTGGTTGTGTCAATATAAAGTTTTAACTCAATATACTATTTTTTTTAAAAAACTTAGTGATATTACTCCAATTAGAGAAGCATACGTACCATTTTATACATTAATTTTTTAAAACTTTATGAGCCCAGTGTAGAATCCGCTTATTTTAATCCAAGAAATACACACTTTATTTTATTTTATAAACTAATTGATACTTAAGAAAGGAGTTTTCGTCGTTTCTGTCCTATTAAAGTCTTGGGTTCTATCAGCATTGCTATTAATAATCCAAAACAATCCGTCGGAGACTTGCACCAGAAGAATTAATCACCTGCATTGATTAATTAATTGGAAGAGAAGAATTAATCACCTGCATTGATTAATTAATTGGAAGAGAAGATGCCTCTCGTTGACTCGTCCGCCTTCCTTCTTTATATATATATATACATCCAATCAAACCAGGAATAATTTTGAATAATTGACACCGGCAGGCAGGCGGCCATTGACTTATCTTCTACTCCACCACTCATTCACTGTTTATTTATTTTTTATTTTTTAAAAATATAAAAAATAAATAATAATTTCCAATCATCTCTCTTCTATCTATCCATCCATGTTTATCTAATAATTTAATTATTAAGACCTCTCTCTCCTAAATTTTTTACAATCATAATATTAACATCCAAAAAAAGAAAACACCGTAGTTATATATAACATATAAAAAAAAGAAAAAGACAGAAGAAAGTGATGGCGTCGCATCATGATGAGCATTAAATATTCCTTTAATGTGCCCGATGAGTCGATGACCCGATGACCCAAGTCGACGGACGGTGGCATCGCATCATACAAGTAAATATATATATACATCTCCTTTGTCGATAGAATACGGCGTTGGTTGAGAGGAGGTGGTCTGGAGTTGGCCCCTTCTCCAGCCAAACTCCAAACTCTTCTTCAATGTGAACGAAGGAATGAAGTGGAACCACCAGATCGCTTCGAGAAACAACAAAAATGGAAGTCGCAGTCTGATCGATCCATCCATCCACCGCACGCGCTTCTCTCTCGCTCTCGCCGCCGTACGCCGCCCGCTCTTTTTGACTCCCGTCGTTTTGATTTGTTTCTGATTTGGAAGAAATAAGAAGAAGCATCGATCGGATGCTAATCCGCTTCCGATGATGGCACGGAGGCATGGAGGAGGGTTCTTCTTTTTTCCGCCGATGATGGTGGTGGTGGCGGCGGCGGCGGCGGCCTCCCTCCTCATCCGCCCCTCTCTCTCCGACCCGAGGACCTCCCCGGCCGCGCTCATTTGCGGCAACCACACGGCCGCCGTGCCCGTCCGCTCCGCCTTCGTCGCCAACTTCCTCGCCGCCATGGACGCCGTCACCCCGCAGATCTCCGCCCGCCAGTACGCCAGGGTCGCCGTCACGGGGGGAAGCAGCCCGCCCAACGCCACCACCGCCGTCTACGCCTTCGGCCAGTGCATGAAGGACCTCTCCACCTCCGACTGCGACCTCTGCTTCGCCACCTGCAAGACGCAGATCCTCAAATGCCTCCCCTTCCAGAAAGCCACCCGGGCAGGTCGCAATCTGCTGGACGGCTGCTACCTCCGGTGACACCTCCTCCTCCTCCTCCTCGATCTTTTCATGCTTTACTTAAGAATCGCCCCCAATTGTCTGCCACGACATGACATGAAGGTATGATGAGTACCCGTTCTTCGGGGAGGCGCTGGGCCCAGAAGACAAGGTCATCTGCAGTGATCGGGACTTCGTCGGGAATACCACTGCTTTCGCAGAGAACACGAAGGATTTGGTTAAGAATCTGAGCTCAGAGGCTCCAAGAAATGGTGGCTTTCTCGTTGGCTCCGTCGGTGGAGCGAATTCTACTGCTGTTTTTGGACTCGCCCAGTGCTGGGAGTTCGTCAACAGAAGCTCATGCGAGCTGTGCTTGCTGAACGCGATGAACGCGATCGATTCATGCGCAGCTAAGCAGGAAGGAAGGGTGTTGAATGCTGGGTGTTACATGAGGTACTCCACTGCTAGGTTTTTTTACAACAATACTGCAACTGACACTGGAGGAGGAGGAGGTGAGTTGGGTTTTTCTAGATAGCATCAATTTCTTCCATGCCTTCATGCATGCCCTTTTGATGGTAGTAGTAGATATAAACTTTACAAGATTTCTTAACTGCAATGCTCAATGTGATAAGTTCAGGAAATTCTACCTAGTGAGACACTTTCCTTTTGCTGATATTACTATTCCTATATTTGCTGCTGCTACTGGATTGTAGGAGGTGGTGGGCACCTTGGTGTTATCCTTGCTGTTGTGTCGTCGGTTGTGGCGGCTGTGATGATTTTATCAACAGTTTATTACTTTGGCAACAGGAAAGTTGTGCAGAGGAGGAAAGGTAAAAAGAATTCTGAAAAATTAAGTATGTTCAAGTTTTGAATACTTACCTGCAACGTGACATTTTTGAACTTTCCTGTGCTTTTAAGTGAGAAAGCAGCTGGGACCTTTGGCTGCTGCCGTAAGAAAATCCAATCTCAATTTTAAGTACGAGACACTTGAGAAGGCCACAAATTACTTTAGCAATGAAAATAAGCTCGGCCAAGGAGGCTCCGGATCAGTGTTCAAGGTAGGTAAATCACCCATCAAGGCCTTCCTTCATCGTTTGCTATTATTTTTAATTTGAGCCAAGTTTTACTGATTCCATGCTCTTGCTGATCGACGTTTGTCAGGGCATCTTGCAGGATGGGAAACCTATTGCTGTGAAGAGATTATTTTACAATACAAGGCAATGGGTTGATCAGTTCTTTAATGAAGTCAACTTGATAAGCAAAGTTGAACATAAGAATCTTGTCAAGCTGTTGGGATGCAGTATCACTGGCCCTGAGAGCCTCCTTGTGTATGAATATGTACAGAACAAGAGTCTTCATCATCACATTTCTGGTTGCACTGTGAATCCCAGATCCATCAAACTTTGCACTGACCATCCTCTTTATTCTCTTTATAAGTTGAATGTTCTCTTCCTGCAGATAACGCAAATGCTAGGCTGCTTTCCTGGAATATAAGATACAACATCATCCTAGGGATCGCAGAAGGCTTGGCATATCTCCACGAAGAATCGCAACTGCGAATTATCCATCGAGATATTAAACTCAGCAATATACTGCTTGATGAAGAGTATACTGCTAAAATTGCTGATTTTGGACTTGCCAGACTTCTTCCAGAGGATAAGTCTCATATCAGCACTGGAATTGCTGGAACTTTGTGAGTCAACTTTGTTCAACTCTCCCTCTATCTACCTGCAGTCTTTTTCTTGAACTCGCTGTTTCTCGGATACTTTCACTACCCACTTCATCATATGTCTATTCTGATCTTTCGAAATGATGCGAGTAGATATTAAGGCTAAAATGGTAACCTGAAATTCACTCACTGGTTGTAGAGGCTATATGGCTCCCGAGTATCTTGTTCGCGGCCAATTGACCGAGAAAGCAGATGTTTTCAGCTTTGGGGTTCTTTTGGTTGAGATCATCACCGGGAAAAGAAAACGTTTGCATCTCCAAGACCCAATGTCTTCTTTACAAATGGTAATGCTCCTTTCATCATCCCAAGTGACTGACCAGACTTTTGATCGCAAAACTTGCTATCAATCAATATTGAAAACTCTTACCAGCTGAGTTAGTTGGCACATTCAAGATAAGATTTCCATTACAAAAGCCAACTGATGCCTATGCTTGTGCAGGTTTGGAACCTCTACACATCAAACAGATTGCTGGAAGCTATTGATCCTGAATTAGCAGGTGAGTTTCCAGAAGAGAAGGTATCTCGGGTGCTTCAAATCGGGCTTCTCTGTGCTCAAGCATCTGCCGAGTTGAGACCGACGATGTCCTTGGTTGTCAGAATTCTCAAGGATGATTCTCCCCTCCCTTCCCCAACCCAGCCACCATTTCTCAGCTCCAGCATGCAAATTGCATTAGCAGCCCAGGTGAAAACCAATTCCAGGCAAGGAACATCCACTCGATCATCAGACAACAACCCGACGTCGATGATCACCATCGTTGAGCCTCGATGAGTGGACAAAATTTTTGAGATGATTCTGATGCTTCGGATCCTGTATGACATTTTTGGTTGGAGTGACTGCTGATGAAATCCAGGGATAGATAGGGCTGTGAACACTTTTGTATTGTTATTTGATGATTGTGCTGCATCTCACTAGCATTTTCCAGCACCTTGTCCACAGCTTGAAACCAGTGTACTTTTTTTTTCTTCAAGCAGGATAAAGTTCCAACGATGTGGGTAAATATTTCTCTGTAAAAATTGGTGTAACATAAGGGCATTGCTAATTTTTATAGTAAAGATGGATGTCTACTGTTGTTTTGTGAAACATTCTGCGCAACTAATCAAAGACATTGGAAAGACAGACGAAGACCAAGTTATCAGCCGCTGCCTGAGAAACCAAAGCAACAAAGTTGGCTTTCAATCATCAGTTAAGTTGGCATTTTGACTCCCAGTTACAAGTTGACCTCTTCATGGAATTTTCTTTTTGCTGACTTTTTGTCATCATTGGACTGGAGCGAGTTCTTCAAAACAGATGATGGTCTATTTTACACATCATTGATCAAACTTAATAATTAAACCATATAAACAGAAGGCCACCTTTTGATGTATGGAAACCACTGTCTTTGTTCCAGTAACAACACATGAAACTTCAAGCCTGGAATTAAGACCTGGCTGGATGATCTTCGATTAACCTTTTACCATGGAGCAGGCTCCAAGAAACATCTGCAATCAAACTTCACCTGTAAAAAGTCTGCACAGTCATGGCCATTTGAAAAATTTAAGCTTCGGAGTTCTTCCTTGAGACCACCCTATTTGTTTGTTCTTCATGCCAATCTTTTTCGGCTATTTCCATCAGCCGAATCAGCCGATATCAATGTGGGTCTCACTCGGAAACACGGTGGCATGCTAGCTGTGGTTTTTTGCCAAATAATTGTCTGCTATCTTGTTGCCACTAGGTTTCCCATGAAACCTAAACCAATCTCGTAGTGTTTTGCTTTGGAAAATCCAACTTCCTCAGCAAGCTTCTCCAACTCTTTTCCTGCAGAGAATACATATTGCTGAGCTACAGATGTGATGTGACTTGAAGAGGATTAACAAGCCTATAAGAACTAGCAATTGCCCACACTAAAATGCTGCTCAAGTATCTAGAATAATGAAAAGTTTCATAGGCACAAGGAAATAACATGGAACCAAGCATGATATATACGGGTTTCACCAAGGCAGTTTCATCGTTGTGCTTACCAATTCCACCTACAGATGCATGCGAGGACTAAGGTAAGCAGTTCCATATGATTGAACTCAATTGAAAAGCCTTTTCAATGAAATGAAGTTCAAATCACACGCAGGGTTTGGATTTAATATCAAATAGAATTGAATCTTTCCAAGGTGATGAGCAAGTCAAATTTTGAGGTGCTTTTTCATGTGAAAGGCAATGAGTAGAAGAAAAAGATGAAATCAAACCTGTTAAATATTCAGCAATTGATGATTTCAAGTACTTGTACTCTAGTGAAAGGCCGTAGTTGCTTGCAACAGGCACGACAACGTTGTCTATTGTCCATTCCTAGACAATGAAAGAAGGATATTTATATTTATCGGCGCCCATCCCAATTATTTGAAGGAAAATGAAAAAAGAAACTCCAATGAAAAAACTGGCCATTTTGAATTCCGTGACTTGTTACTTCCAGCATACCTGGAACATATTTACAAGAGATGATGTGCTCCTATTGAAATCTAAAACAGAGACTTTTGAACCTGCAAGAAATATGCCAGAAATAAATAGAAATCATATGATCATAAAAATTAAGAAGAAAGACTAAAAACCAACCTGGCTTTAGAACCCGAAAAATCTCATGCATAGCTTTTTGTCTATCAACAACATTACGCAGTCCATATCCAATGGTAATTGCATCGAAGTAGCTATCTGAAAAGGGTAAATCAAGTGCATCACCTTTAACCCACCTGCAAGAGACATCAGACATTTTTGATAAACAAACTCGAACATAGCTAAGCTTCTCGGCAGGAACTCAGCTTGTTTAGTGCCTTGAAAATTATTTGAACATCCTAAGTGAATGATTGATAATGATTTCTACATGTTGAGTGGTTTTGCACTGTGAAAAGACATCGTAGTTATTTCCTATGTACAAATACAATTCATGCTTACTCAATACTTTTGTAGCATGTTTTCCAATAAAACTCTTGACGCCTAGAAGCAATTGACAGTTGCTCGCCTGAGAAATCTAGACCATGAACCTGCAACAGAAGAATCGGGAGAGCATGGCATTCCAAGTCAAGGAGTTTTTAACTTCGGAAGAAACTAGAATGTGATAACGAAATCTGTATTGACCCCAAGTGAGAAAATTAATGGAAAAGATCTTATCTTCACAAGTACAGTCCAAGCTAAGCCAAGTAAACCATTATCAGTAAGAATATTGATGATGAAGGTGAATCTAATCTACGTTAACCATGCTACTTCACGATGCACATAAATGCCATAACACACTATTGGCTTCCCTATTATATATTCCCACATGTTACCTTGCAGGCATGCATTTTTCCCGTAATCTATAAATATTTTCCGAGTTGCAGCTAAATAGAATTTAGTTTCTGTGCAATTCCTGGTCTCATCCAACTAGAGATGATATAGAAGACGCAGCGCAGGCGACGCATCCCATGCTTGAAAACCCAAAGTTGTCGTCATTCAAGGAACCATTAAATGAAGGAAAACAGTTGAGGAGGAGGAACTAATAACAAGCAAGCACACCTCTCCTTCAGGTCCCACTTTCTCGGCGAGAAGGAACGTCAAATCGCCACTGCCACAGCACAAATCAAGAACTCGGTCTCCTATTCTGGCCCTGGTCATCGATCAAAATTACAGAGATTGAGAAAAAAGGAATGAAGGGCCCAATCAAACCCGTCAGTGGAAAGTGGAATTTAAAGATCCGTTAACTACTACTCGTGTAGGGAAGGAAAGGAAAGAGGCCCACCCACTCCAGGAGACGCACATCCTTTTCCAAGTGCGATGCTGCCCCAGGCTAAGCAGGTCGTTCAGCTGCCGATTCCTCTCGCTGTTAGAGATGAGGAGAGAGGAATTGGCAAAAGGATCGGGGAAGGTGGCTCACATTGTCGTAGACCGGAGCGATGCGGTTGAAGAGGGCCTGGCGCTCGGGGGCGGAGCATCGGATTCGACTGTTCGGCGGTGGGAGCGCGGGAGGAGAGCGGAGGAAGGAAAGGGGCGATCGGCGTGGTGGGAGTCTGCTGCGGGAGGGGCGGCGAGGAGGGGGTGCGGGTGGCGCCGGCGAAGACGAGGAGAGGCGGTGGAGGATGAAGGGAGAAAAGGAGGATGCGGAGGAGGAAGGCATTGCGTGTGAAACGGGAGGAGGAGGTCGGTTTGGGTTTGCCTGCCTCATCTTCCACTGGCGAGTAATTAAAAATCCCCATTCTGGATGTGGATGTGGATATATATATATATATAAACTTGGAAATTTTTAAATCCACACTTCATGTTACAAACATACTTAGAATCATATCTATGTTTATCTAACTTAAGTGACTAAGAATTAAAGCACCCAATGAGGCTCTACTTACAGGACAGTTCAAGACATGAGTCTAATACATAGTAGAGAAGCATATGTTCAGTATACTAAGAGAAAAAAAATTTAAAAAAATAGATAGATTGTTCTCTTATATAAATCATATAACCTTAAGACTAAAATATAAAATAATTCTTTTATTTTTTTAAACTTATTTTGAACCTAAAACTTTAAAGACCTTCGTATATTATTTTAAATAGAGGAATGTATACTTTGTAGACAAAATAAGGGGTAATTTAATATTTAGAAAAATAGAGTTGATAAATATGATTATCATAAAAGAGTTTAGTAATATTATAAAAGAGTTGAGTAATATTATGTCGCCTAATTATATTAAAAGATGTGTGATTTTTTTGAAATTTATCATGATTTAATTAGGAGTACATCACATCTTTTAGGTATGATTAATTAATTAATTGTAACATAAAATATTATTTTTTAAAGAAAAATAAAGGATAAATATATTATCAATAGGGTATGCGGATCGGGTTAAAGAAAAGTATGCATGCTCAGGCATATGGCTCGTGCGTTAGTGAGTCATCTTAGCACTAACTTGATTAAAAATGTCACACTTAGCCACTCCAAGATAATATAATTTATAATATACATCTTAAATTAAATAAATGTTATAACTATATTTACCTTTTTTTCTAATGAAGTAGAGTACATAACCTAAAATTATAAGCGCATATTTATCTTATCAAAGAGATGGTTATGAGATGGTTATGTAACGTAGTCATGAATTTAATACTTATTAAATTTTTAAAAATCTTAGTAATCATAAAGTATAAATTTTTTTAATCCGAGTATCTTATATACTCTTTGGTAGAATTTAGAACAATTAATTTATTTTACATGTTAAGCTTAAAATAATATCTCAATGTTTCTTGAAAATTAATACTATTCTAGTTTGAGCTATAAGGTTTTATACTGAAGATAGTGGATTTAATACTAGCTAAATTAAAAAAATTAGATGTTTAGGGAGTTTTGAGTATACCTTCACATACCTTGCTAAATTAAGTGAAGTTTTTGATCACCAAGGAGGTGGTAGGTCTCTCTTGATTATGAAGTTATGTGTGCTCTGAGGAATAATAATTGTCAGACTTGTACTCATTTCCTTCTTGTTACTGCTTCCTGTTAGAGATGACAGCATTCAAATTTAATCTAGTATGACTCTTCTTATGCAACAGTGATATGATAAAAAGATGGATGAGAGAGGGGTTGGGTTGGGAGGAAATGTGGAAGAAGCCTTGGTGGCCACGGCCACCCGCGCTGTACCGGAAAAGAAAAGAAAAGAAGACCCCTTTTTGCAGCACCACCAAATTTGTGCAGGGACAAAAGCAGGAGGTAGGAGGAGGAGGAGGAGCACTTTCTTTCCTTCAGCTGGACAAACTCCTGATTGCTATTTAAGGAGGCACCCCTCCCTCTCCGGCAGAAGCTGCAAAACGAACCTTCCATTGTTCAGAACTACCACATACAACTCTTGCCTGCCTGCCGCAGCTATGGAAGGACTTCGGTTCGTGATTCTTGACGATCTGGGTTGATTGCTCGTGAGAGGAGGTCGGGAGAGAAAAATAATAGGAGGAGATCAGCTCTGTGACTGATTCAGCCGCGCCTCCAATCAACAGCAGGGCCTCCCTTCTTCTTCTTCCTCCTCCTCCTCCAGTTTGTCCCTGCTCGCCTGGCCTGCCGGCGCATGAAGAGGCGCGCCCGCCTCTTCCGGTGGCGGCGGGGACGTCGACGACCGTCGCGCAGGCGAACCGGCAAGTCACTCAACGGCAGAGGGAAACTCCGGCATGAGTCGCTCCCGATCATCACCTTTTTTAATTAATACCTCGATCGCTCTTCTTCTTCTTCTTCTTCTTCTTCTTCTTCTTCTTCTTCTTCCTCCTCCTGTGCTTGGTGTTGTTGTTGTTACAGTTCCTGATATTGATATGTCTGCGTACGTATCATCCCCCTTCCTTTAATTAATCGGAAGAATAAAAAACTTGCTCCGGTGTGGAGGTGCCGCCCCCGTTGATCGATCGATCGATCGGTTCTGACGGCAGGAGCTGTTGCACTTTTTCTGAGCAAACAATCTGTGCGAGCAATAAAAGTAGTAGTTTTGTTATGTATATATATATAATCATCATCATGATGAATCACTGAACATATAAAATAAATCAGAGATAATTAGAAGGAGAGAAGGAAGGCTTTCATGCTGATCACTTTTTCCTTCTTAAAAGTAAAAGTTGAATCAGTCGTTCCCTCCACCATCAAAAGCAAAAAATTGCTCCTACCTAGAACTTTTTAATTCATCTTAAGTGTTAGGTTTTATTCATAGAAATCCAGCATTCAAGGACCAGCATCCGAAGTCATCTTACTTCTTCCAAAAAAACATGAATCAGTTTTAGACATCTTAAGTATGAGGTTTTATTTATAGAAATCCAGCATTCAAGGATGGCATACCTACAGCAATACATAGGTAATATTAAAGGCACTGTCTTAAGTGTGCAACTCTTTTCGAAGAATTCTACGAAGATTTAGGTTCAGCTACCTTGTTTAGCCTTAAGCAACTTTGAGTAAAACTCGGAGTGGTCACTCGCACTGTTCGATAGGATGATGGAGGAGGGTGTGGATCTTGATAAGATCATGTCGGAGACTGTTGCTTTTCCTTGTACTAAGCTAGGGATGATGTAGAAGCCAAAATGATCCATGAATATATGGTTTGTTGAACGATAATAATATATAGTTATACGGAGTGTGGAAACTCAGAGTAGTCATTTGCATTGTTCGATAGGATGATGGAGGAGGGTGTGGATCTTGATAAGATCATGTCGGTGACTATTGCTTTTCCTTGTTCGAAGCTAGGGATGATGTAGAGGCCAAAATGATCCATGAGTATATATAGCAAGGTAAATTTCTCATCGTGGGAGCCGCATGAATTGATATGTATACAAAGTGTGGCAGTGAAGATGCTGCGAGGGAAACTTAGATTTACAAGGAATGGGAATCAAAGGCACTTTTTCCAATTGGCTTCCAATGATTAGATTACAGATTATCTACCATAATACCTACCAAAGCTTGACTATTTAGAGCTCTCAAATAACTCATTCTTCAACTATTAATACCACAATACCCAATCTAAGTATCTTGATTTATCTATTAATAATTTCAGGGGCTACTTTTGAATCCAAAGAATGTAACTTAGTTGATCATTCATGAAATCTCTCGGAGGTTAAGAATATCTTAGAAACTTTGCTTATCCTAAAATCGAAATGAGTTATCGAGAGAATGATCTTATTCGGGTGGTTCGGAAGTTAGGCATGGCGTATTCAAGTGCATTGGATTGCTAAATAATTTTTATTTTAATATAGGATAAATTAAATACCTAGTATATTATCATATAAGCACGGGATTATAAGTTAAGTAGATAATTTCATACTTATAGTTACTCAGCTTTCATGTTTAATGCCAAATAAATGTGAAAATGATATATTTTAATTGTTTCAGAAGTCTTCATCTTGTATTATTATTCTTAAATTAGATTGTTGTTATCATAGTTATTACAACATTTATAGTTACTACATAAGTAACCAACTACCAAAAAAATAAGATTTTTCTAAATATGGATAAGATATATGAGATGAATTAGAAAATTGACCTCCTACTTCTATCAATACCTTCATTTAAGATATTGCCAAAGATTTATTATTTATACCGTGGTGCACCCATTTATTATTTATACCGTGGTGCACCCAGGTACATGATGGTCAGAAACCATCATGTTAGTCCTTATGCAATTAGCAAGGTATATACCTTCCCAAGGATTTAGTAAAATAATATAGTTGAGGTAGTTGCATTCCAATGTGATGTGGCTATGAGGTACACCTTTAGTAGGCATTGTTTGTTTTTGAGTTGGAATGATGATTCCTTTAGCAAATCTTGAATAATAGATCTGTTAATCGCATTAACACGTCCTGATGAAAATTCTGGATCCTTGGGTTCTTTATATTTTGTCGTAGCAAATATTATATATATGAGTGCTAACTTTGTTAGGAGATAAAAATATGTAGTACTATATATTGCTCGCATCCGGCACAGGGAGAATATATGGAGAGATAGTTCTCAATTAATGTGGGTTAGAATAATTTTACGATTATGAGGCTATGAGAGAAGGATCCTAGTCGCCCACATTCTCTGGCCAATCAGTATAATAGGCATAGGTAGAGCCTAGATAGACTCTAATACCGATGGACTAATGGATAGTCCTTGATCAAGATTTTACCCCAAGCATAAGTAGGCTTGCTCAGAATATGATATCACATCTAAAAATTTATATATACCACAATGAAAATAATAATATTAAACACATGTTGACCAACATACTCTTTAGACATAATATTTTATTACGAATTGGGTTGATGCATTTTGATTATACATCTTAGTATGATTAGTTCAAGACTCACATTTTTTTATGAACTTAGTGAGTATTAAAATACTGCTTTTTAAACTCATGATTGATATAAGATCGATTGAAGTCATCGTCAATAAGTACTTTAGCAGAATATTGAAGTAATTATAAAATACATATAATTAGATTCGGATTAATCTCAGCTTCCTTCCTTAAGTTAGTAAAAATCCTAGTTTATTCCTGAGGTAAAACACTAGAACTACTATGACGTCCTCTAGCACTACTCCATATCTTAATTTTAACTTTAATTGGTTTAATAAGTCAGTCTATGGAAGAATTGATGGTGGAATGATTATCGCATGTGGTGCAACAGTTGGTGTATATATCTACAGAATAAGTGTTAGTAATTATACATGTTAAGCTTGTATTATTCTGACGATCATTTGAAAATGTTCAGGAATAAAAGTTACTCCAACCATTGGTGATGTAGTTTGACTTATTTCAGGAGGCACTATGCCAGCTTCCTCGCCTGAAATATCTCATTTTGACTGCATTTTAAATTTCTAACATAAATGTTACAAATGATATTATACCTAACTCTGATATTATATTACTATGATACCACCTAGATCCACCTCTTGATGGTTCCGGTGATGATTTGGGTAATGTTGATCAAATCTTTTGATGAAAAATTAATCATCATATCAAAGTGGTGCAGTGGAAGCCTGGTGGGCTTCTTCAACCACCTTTTTGGATACGGATGGAAAGCACAAAGGAGGACTCAGGGGAGTTGACCAATTTATGGAGTTCTTTAAATTTTATTACTCTTAACTATATATAAATTCTTTTATATACAAATATATATAATTATATTTATATTTTTCTATTTATTCATAATTATAAATACGTACCTTTTAAATTTTAATCTTCTAAAAATATTTTATATTAACTTTAGATATTATAAGTTTTTTTCTCTCTCATCTAAGATTTAATATCATAATAACCTTTCCTCTTAGAATTTTTATATTACGTTAATTTTTTATTATTTGATAGTATCATCCAATATAACCATATGAGACATCATTCACCTAGCTCATGATCAATTTATATCATATATGATATGTTACTATTTTTAAAAAAGATAAATGATTAAATTAAAAAATAGAGATGAAAACAAAAAAAAATCGTGTAAAAAATGAATCAACCTGTGAAAAGAGAGAGAAAAAAATCCACAATTTCTAATACTCTTTCGATCAAAATATGATGAATTAGATGGTAAAATTTCAACCATAGGTCTTGATATTCTCTTCATTTTAGATACTAAAATACTTAATTTTTATGAATAAACTAGGGAGAAATAATGATCCTAAGAGGCGTTCCCTAGAGTGATGTCTGTGAAAAGTTAGTCGATGAGTTTTTGCTCTAAATAGGCTTTAAGAATTGAGACTTTTACTATAGGAATGAATGAGAGGTTGAGAAGAATCAATTGATGATATTAAACCAAGGTGATCAATGACGATACCAATCGATGTGAAGAAACTTAGCCACCAGTGAGTTTCTGAGATGATCAGTGTTTTTTAATTTTTGATCAATTTTAGCCAAATTGGTCGATGTTGCTTGAGTGAAATAGGTTTAAAACAATGGGACAAATTGATATAAATGGATGGTGATGATCAACAACTAACTTTGCCGTTGATGAACTCTGAAGAAAACTTCTAGTGATCTTAGATTTAATAAAAATAGAAAATATATGAGAGTTCATACGTACATCGAGAAAAAGTAAAATCATGGATGATATGCGAAAGTCTTATTATTGGTATGAAATACTCTAGTGATTATTTTGAGTTAGACATGATATATCATGCATACATGGCCTAGGCCTAGTAAGAGGTAGCATAAGGCTAAGGTGCATATCACTAGGAAAGGGTGGCTGGAGACTCCTGGTTGACGAGAGATCCCTAAAAAAGCTTAGGGGAAGGAAAGACAGTATAATAATAAGGTTATCATGTTCACTTTACAAGCCATTGGATATATTGATGTCTTCTAGACATAGGTATTTCTTATTGTATCTTTCATGAAATAGTATGGGTACTCAATTTCTTAGATTTCTTGTGAGGGCTGAAATGCTCATTAGAGATGAGGATAATATGTCGAGCCCTATGGTATCTTATAATTAATAGGACTAGACAAGTCCTTTATTAAACACAAATACATCTATTTTATATACCTAGCATATTTTAAAAGCTAGAGTGATTATGATTTGGCCAAGTTATAAGAAAGGTCAGACTAGAGAAGTCCTACTGTTAATCTTAGGTGGGAAAATTATCAAAGACTAGGTTTACTGAGCTTGCCCGGTAACCATCAAGGGAATGGAACTGGAAGTCAACCTGATTCCACTTGACATGACCAACTTTGATGTGATCTTAGATATCAACTAGCTGATGACTCATTAGAAAGTAGTAAATTGTTGTATGAAGGTGGTATTGTTAGACCACCTAGCCTAGCCAGATCTCGTATTTAAGGGAGATTGTCGAGTGTTACTGACTATTATGATATCCATGGTCAATACTCGGAAGCTTATGTAGAAAGGTTGCCAAGATTACCTAGCATACGTGATCGAACCCGACAACAAGTTGGAGAGTATACCGGAGGTTAGTGAGTTCACTAATGTGTTCCTAAAGGACTTGCCGACACTACCCTTAGACTGAGTGTTAGAGTTTTGCATCGATTTAGCTCCAGGAATGTGTTCTACAAACATTCGAAGCCTTCTAACACTGAAATAAAATAGGAGCTTCGAATGGGGCTTTTGAGGGTCAAATCAAACCTACCTTGAATAAAGTGATAGTAAAGAGCAAATACCCCATACCATTGGTGGCTGATTTGTTCAACCGTTTGATGAAGCTAAGAGTTTTCTCAAAGTTAGATCTCCAATCAGGTTATTGGCAAATCAAAATTGCAATTGGAAATGAGGTGAAGACTACTTGTGTCACACAGCATGGAACTTATGAGTTTGTGTTCATGCCATTTGGATTGACAAACATTCCAATAATTTCTACAATTTAATAACATATGTGTTCAAGGAATATTTGGATCGATTTGTGGTAATCTACTTGGATGACATTATTGTTTATTCTTAGTCAATGGAGGAACACTTAGAGTACCTCCGAACTATTTTCAGCAAGCTAAGAGAGCACCATTTGTACTTTTGGGAAGACAAATGTGAGCTTGGATAGTCTAAAATCTTATTCCTCGGTCATTTTATTGGCAATGGCGAGGTGAGAAAGAAGTTGAAAAAGATTGAAATTGTTAGCAATTGGCCACAGCTTACCAACCCATTAGAATTGAGATCATTCTTAGGTTTACCAAATTATTACAAGAGGTTAGTTCAAGGGTTTGCAAATATTGCAACACCCTTGACTGATTTATTGAGGAAAGATCAGAATTAGTCGCAGACAACAAGCTATAAAACTGTATTTGCTGAATTGAAGATGAAGTTGTCCATTGAACTTGTGCTAAGTCTTCCGGATTTTAGCAAGTCTTTTGAGCTAATTACAAATACATCAGAAAGAGATCTTGAAGGAGTTCTTATACAAGATGTGCACCCTGTTGCATATGAAAGCAGGAAGTTAAACCCTGTTGAACAATGATACAACATACACGAACGTGAAATGTTGATTGTAATACACTACTTATAGACTTAGAGAGTGTATTTACCAAATAATCCTTTTGTGGTGAGAATGGATAATGTAGCCAACATATTCTTTACTATATAGAAAAAATCATCAGCAAAACAAGCAAGTGTTGGATAGGCTAAATTATTCGGTTATATCTTAGTTTCCCAATTCTAATTTTGGACCAGTTTGAACCATATTACGTTCAAGTTTGGACCTGTAATTAAGTAAGGGTGGCGAGGGCAAATGGGAGATTTCACAAAGTCAAGTGCTCCTCATCGGCTCATTCTCCCACTTGACTGACTCGGCTAGATTAGCCCCACCGGACTAGATCGGTTTAACCCAATTTGTAAACCTCTCCTAGGTGTAAAAAGGAGAAAATTTTGTAAATTAAAATATGATAAAATAGTGAGAAGGGTGTGTTGGTAAAAAAGGAGAAGTGAGAGGGGGAAAGTGGAAAAGGGTGAGGGCAGTGTATGCATGCCCTCTTCCTCGCGCAACCTGTGCACGTCGCCAAGCTCCATCGCCAACCGCGCCCTCGTTTGATGTCCTCCCCCACCGCCGATGGTTTTCTCACTTCTACTCCTTTCCTCTCCACCTTCCTAGCCTACCGACCACCAGAGAACGTCGCCGTCACTTCTTCCACTCGTCGATGCCTCTGCCTCCGCCCTCTTCCCACGGATGCCCATATAGCTTACTCGCCGGTGTCTCCGCCTCACCACGTGACCACTCCTCTCGAGCAACGAGGGAGTGGGGGTGAGCTCGTCACCCCGCTGTTCACCATGCTCCCGCCTTCCCCTCACCTCGACGCCACCGAAGATTGCAACGAAGCCATCTTCCCCTATTTGCGGAACAAAACAGAGCAGCTCGATCGCACACCCACGAGCGACAATTCCTCGCAGCCCGCACCTCCTCCTCGCCCATCTCTGCCATCCTCTCGTCGGTGACCTTCCTCCGTCCCTGATCCACTATTCACGAGCTCAATGAGGGCTCGTCGAAGCGTTGCCCTCGCCGATCTCTTCCCACGCGGTGGCAAGCTCGCCTTCGCCTCACCCATCACTACCGCCGTTGCCGTTGCTTGTAGGAACTCCGATGGACTCTCGCCGAAGCTGAAGGGCTATCACCGGAGCCGGAGTATCATCGCCGGCGTCGGAAGGGAAGAAAGTGACGAGCAAAGGTACCATTGCACTTGCCCTCTTCCTTAATTATGATTAAGGCACGCTTAATTAAGTTAAGTGAGGTTAGTGAGTTAATTAAGTGAGGTTAGTAAATGGGTTAGGTTGAGTCGAATTAAAGTTGATTGGGTTTGGATTCGAGTTAAATCTGGGTTCAGGTTGAGTTTAATTGGGGTGAGCTAAATCAGTTAATTGAATTTGGTTCGAGCTCAAGTCAGATTAAATTAGATTGGGCTGGCTGGACCGGATCCAATTAAACTAGATCAGACCCAAGTTGAGCCAAATTGCATTAAACCTGGACTCGGGTCGAGTCAGACTGAATTGATCCGAACCTGAGCTGAGTCAAATGGACTGATTTAAGCCAGTTGGATCGAATGAAGTCAGATTTGAACCAAATTGAATTGAATTGAATCTGAATTGAACCAATTTTACTATTTGAACCCAAATTGATTTAGATTGGATCATAATAGCTCAATTTGGTCAATTAAAGCTGGATTTGACTAATTTTGACCATATTAATTTAGATTAGGACTTGAGATGGGCTTAGGCTTTATGAATAGAGTTGAGCTAAGCAAACTGGACTAGATGGGCTTGGACTTCATGAATAGAATTGGGCTAAGTAAATTGGACTAATTAAAGGGATAGATCAGATTAACATTAAATAATTTATTTCTATCCTAATTAATTCTAAAAAAATTTAAATAAATTTTCTTACATTAGGAATATTATTTATCCGTGATCTACACTGCTACTGAGGTTTTTGGGCTTCTTTTGGATCGATTTGGAAGCCCCGACACTGCGTAGGCTTACTATAGTATAATCTATTCAAGCTAGGGTAAATCTTAATTAGATTTTGTGGAAGTTCTTAAATGCCTGCTAATTAAATAACTATTATACTTATAAAATACCAAAAAGATATATACATGCTAGGGATATATGCTTCACTAGCCGTTTAACATGATTGTATGCCTACTGTTTTATATTTACCCAACCTGCTATGTTATTCTTACCGCATGTTTTTATTTATGCTGTAATGTAGAAAACACATTTAGCTACCATGTGGAATAGGGTAAACATGACAAAATATAAAATATAGTATCATGACGTATAGAGACATAGGTGACATGATACTATCATATCCTGGGAACATCACTGAATTAATCACAGAAAGCTATTATGCACCCTGGATAACATCGCAAAACACCAGTGTTCAATTAGTGATGTTCACATCCCCCGAGACTTCTGATAACTTAGATATTGGGAGTGAGGTTGAGGGATTAGATCAGTTAACTCCTGGGTCAGATCAGACCAGCACATGGCGTGGTTCTAACTCAGGTTCCTATACCCGCATACGCCTCGGCGCCACCGTAGTAGTCCTGAGATGGCCAACAAGAATAATCATACTCAACGATTTAGCAGATATGGGGTTGAGACACCACAGCCCATCGTGTGGATGTGAGTTCGACTCGGCCAGCATAGATTACTTTTGAGTTAGAGGGGTGATTTACTTAAGCCTTGGACAATGGATCCATAGACCGCATGGCTAGCATCCTTGACGTCCTGCAGACGGTCGGATGGGTAGTCTGGATCCTAGGATTGATCTTATTTCGGCTAGTCGTGGTCGATGGTTCTTATGTGATGGTGACCCTATCTACGGACAGAGTACGGTACTATACAGGGGTCATGCCCCTATGGAGTCCAGGGAGGCTGTAAGGACATGACAGTTTCGCTAGGGGAGGCATAGTCGACGACCAGCGATACGAGGGAGAGGGTTATTGGGTCACCTGTCCTCTCCACCAACATCAGTGCAACAGGCATAAGTAGAGAATTAGATGATAAAGGCACTGATGGGCTTAAGGATGTCTCTGGCTCGAATTAATCCTTAAGCATACGATAAATGCACTGATGGGCTTAAGGACGTCCTTGGTCCGAATTAATCCTTAAGCATACAATGGCAGCCCGAGACATATGACATAAGCTAGAGCTATTGTTGATAACTTACTTTAGTGACACCGACATGAGATATAACCTAGGTGACATTTAGAGACGTATACGTATCTATAATCTAGGTTGACATATAGTCTGGCTAAATAAAATTGTTATTACATAGAAAACTATTGTATGATTACTAATCTCACTAAGGCATCCTTAAATGAGCCATCTAGTCTTTGATTTCGTGTTGTAGTTTCGAGTCGTAATTTTGCACTAAGCCACAAGGCTGAGCGCACCGTGTTCAATTTGTGTGCAGGTGTAGCGGTGACGATCGAAGTTACGGACAAGAATCTCATTAGCCGAGGTGCGCTATTGTCCCCGTTTCATTTATTTATTGATTCTGGAGCTTAGCATGTAGTAGTCGGGTATCGAGACTATACTAAGGGATTGTATTATTCAATTGTTGATATAACTAGATATTTGTCTTGCAGATATAGGATCCTGTTACGCCTTGCATGGGTTGATGAGCTCATGCGGCGGTTGTCAGGTGCTCGACAGGTGGTTCGGAGTGTGAAACAATTGGACTGGCTCTCGCGGATCAAAACCTGTGAGATGGGAGCCGACCACACCTTCAACCCTAAATGAGCTGTAAACCCCCAATTCTACATGATGGTAGAATGGTAAATAGTCCCCCTTAATTAGGGACATCTCAGTCATTTTACCTTCAAGAAAAGAAATTAATCCCTTTTAATTTGGAGGACAATTTATTGCAAGGGTTTAAGCACCTTACAATGAAGGAGAAGAAAAACGCTCGCCCGATCATTTCCATCCCTACCTCCCCTTTCCTCTTTTTCGTTGCCTGAATCTGAACAACATCTTGGCGAGGAGGACGATAGCAGCAGGCTCCATCCTTCGCTCTCTTCGCATCATTGTGTTGTGAGACGAAGCCAAGGGTGCTGCTGGGAACGTGGAAGTTGACAGTCGATATAAAGATTTTTAGTGTTTAAATCCACAAGTAGGTAGGCTTCTAAATCCTCTTACAATGTTGCATTCTTTTGCATGATTGTTTGAGTAGCCTAATGATTGCTAAATTTCCCTATGAATGGGATGCTTGCTGTTAAAGTTAAAAAAGAATTTGTATTTTGCTTTTGCTCTCTGTTTGGATGTTGCTGTCTTGTTAAATTAAGTGAATGTTGAGCATTAGATTGATGGGTAGGCTGCCAACATTGATTAGAATCCATGCCATAGATATTGGATGCATTGAGGTTGTTTTTCCCTCATGGTTAATTGATGTTGCTGCTGCCAAAATTTGTAAAACCCTTCTTTTGTTCTTCATTTCATCAAGTTGTTTCCAAAGATGAGATATTAAGGTGTTGTTATTATTTTTAAATGGTGCATGCTGCTGTCCAAGGAGGATTAAGTTCAATTTAAATCTTTGCTTTTGAGTTTTTGCTGCCGAGAAAAGGGAAGTCCCTTTTTCTTTTTCTTTCTCTTTTTCCCTCTTTGTTTTTATTCCTTTGTTTTTCCTTCTCCTTTGCTACTGCCGAGAGCCCACTTCTTCTCTTTTATCTCCTCTTAAGAAATTCCATGAATAAAACATTGCAAGGAATTAATTATGCTTTGAATGATTATGTTGTTGCAACAAAACGTGAAGAGAGAAGTGGGGTTGTGACTTTCATAATGCTGCTGTGAATGGAGAAGTTTTGCCCTCCTGTCTTCTTTTGATTCTTCTTTCCCTATTACTAGTAACTGATATGCTTCTTCACTCTTACTGTGTTACTGTAGAGATTTTCAATTGTTGTTGGGAAGTTGATAATTAGCAAGTAAAAATCCTTGGTTGCTGAAAAATCTGTACATGGTTTGGATGCCAAGTTAAAGAGGTGTAGAAGTCAAGTAGAAGGGTGGCTGCAAATGTAAATGCAGAATAGTAAATGGATTTGAAGTTGACTTCCTATTTGCAAATGCTTTCTCTCTTCCTCCCATTTTATGCTGCTGCAATATGATTATATAAGTTGCCATTAGTTGGACACTAAGGAACAAACTAATTGGAAGTATATACTACATACATTTGAAGGAAATTATTTGCTACTTGGGTTTCTTCCATCAAGTTTTGCTACTATCAAACACCTTCTTTTATCTTGTAAATGCTGCCATAAATAAAGTGGCAAGGATTTGTCTCTATTTGTTTAAAAGTGTGTTAGCTTTGGCTTAAACATGAATCATACTTCACATAGCAGCAAATGGGAGTTAAATAAATATAGTGCAAGAATTTAGTTGTTATTGCCGAGGAGGGAGAAGTCTTTCCCCCTCTTACATTCTTTTGTCTACTCTTTTTATTTTTCTCCAGCAGCATGCTTAAATGGATTTGGTTGACAATTGTCCTTTGATTTACAAATTAAATCCTTCTGCATTATGCTAAAAGTAGTGATATGATGTGGTTTGTTGGACTAGGAGTAATAAAAGTAGAAACTTATATTATGATTTTATTGTTCCTTGTTTTTCTAAGCTATTTGGGGAAAATGAGATGGTGGCAACCTTAGTAGCCAGGAAATGTTAATAATTAACAGAAAAACATATGGATTGTTGTAGGACATCGTTCCACACTGAACGGTGATGTGATTATCCTTATAAATCAATCCTGGTTGGTTCTAAAAGAGTTGAGTCTTCAACTGAGGTGAGTTGTTAAATCTTATTGCAAGATTACTACCGTCGTGCCGTCGAGATGGGCAGTTGTTAAGTATCTCAGGTCGAGGGATGCCTCTCCCATGCTAGTTGCTTAAATTGTTTACTTACTTTAAATCATGTGAATTAATTCATGCTACATCATTTGTTTATAAATATGCATGCTATTCAAATGTTCTTTACTTGCTTTGTTGATTCGAATATCTTATACTACACCTGCTTGATAATAGGAGTAGTAGACACTATGACATCAACTTAGCAACAAGAACATAAATAATATTTGTAGTACCCCCATAAGGGTGCTGAAGACATGCATGTACATATGGACCGAACACATCTTAGGGACATGGTAGCCCACGATACACCTAGGTCCAATTTACACTGTATTACCCGCACGTGTGACGGATGGTCGTCACCGTGATAGTCCTTAGATGGCTAGCTCGAGCGAAACCATTCATGAGTCTAGCATGTATGCAGCTAAGGGTGTAGCTCTCCAATGACACTTATCGGAGGCTCATTCTGGTGGCATCGGTTGCGTATGACTCCGAATGTATTCCCTCTTGCAAACCTTGGACAGTGGATCTGAAGACCACGACCGTCATTACAGATGTCCTGCAGGCAGTCTGATGACATGTCCGGATCCTTGGGATATAATACATGTGTAGCTTCTCCAGCTGCCGTGGCTGCGAGGTTTATTATAAATTGTGAGGTGACTACTGTTTCAGTCGAGGGACAGTTGTATAGTACTATACAGGTCGTCGCAGCGTGCGTACTACGGGGAGTAGTGCACGAAGCGGCAGTCTCGATAATGCGGGAGGATTGACGGTTATCGAGGCTGATAGAGAAGGATCCAAAGTCACCCGCCTTCTCTGCTAACGTCAGTGCAACGGGCTTAGGAAGAGACTTAGAGTGGCACTGATGGGTCTTAGGATAGTCCCCGGCCAGGGCATATCCTAAGCATAGGCAGGCAGCCCAGATTCATAGGGAAAAGTGAACTAGTCTGATGAAACATTTGAAATTTATATACTTGCAAACATTTATGAACTTATTGTTATC
This sequence comes from Thalia dealbata, assembly GCA_030544415.1. NCBI lineage: Eukaryota > Viridiplantae > Streptophyta > Magnoliopsida > Zingiberales > Marantaceae > Thalia > Thalia dealbata. Next base: position 17,533,243 of record CM060457.1, read on the forward strand.
TTACCATGCATGTGTAGGTGTGAACTCTTGCTAGTATACTGTTTCCTTCATGTAACCGTGTGATATGCTATGTTCATCTGGATTGTTACTTCATCTTTATATAACTGCTTATGCATGGCAACATGAGGCAATATATTCCTCGGTCTACACCCTTTGTTCTCGACGTGCCTTCTGTAGTTCACTGTGCCGCAAGGCTCAGCACGCATGGGTTCCTGGCGTGCAGGTATAGGAGCGAACGTGGTAGGTGAACGGGAAGGTGGGATCGATAGCAAATTAGAAATTTTAAAGATTTTTATCTTCTTGGTGAGTTGGAACCTAAGTCGGGACTGTTATAGACCTACATTAACCTTATCTTGGACTTACACTTATTTGTTATATTTTCCCTTTTATGCCTTGTACAGGTCATTGCGATTTGTACGGCGGTTGCCACGTGCCGACCTACGGGTCGGGACGTGACAATTTTAGTGGTATCAGAGCCAAGTTTTAAGGTCGTTAAACCTATTAAAACCTAGCATTGGTCCGAGAGTTAACCAAGTCTGTCTCGTTAAACATAGGTGCCAAGGGAGAGAGTATTAGGGTGATAAGGAACGAATTTTCTTGAAAGGTTCTGCTTTGCTTGTTTCCTTATTATTTGTGCTTATTGCATATATTTATACGTCTTCTTGCTTAATTGTATGAATATATTATCCTTGACTACCCGTGGTGGTACACTTTGACTTGAGTTAGACTGTAAAACCGATGTACAATATATGTTTTGTGTAGATGGCAGGAAAATCGCAAAAGAAAATAGGCAAGTCCCGAAAAGCCCTAGCAACTCAGGCTGCAACTAGTAGCCCAATTCCTCCACTGAAAGCATTACCAGAACCACCAGTGGACCCACAAGGAATGGAACAACCACCTTTGAGCCCAGTTACAGAACCAGCTGCCTCACAGTCACCAGCGAATTCTGTAACTGGTACCTCGGGAGCACCACCGCTAGCTCCCATGGTGCCTTTGTCGAGTGACGATTTAGCTCGAGGGGTGATGATGTCAGTGCAAAATATGAGTCAGATGCTGGGAGCTTACTTTGCTGCTGTTGGGCAATCTGCAGGACAGCCGGCAGTGCCTCCGCCTCTCGCTGTTCCACAGGGAGTACCGGTGGCCCCGCCGACTGCACCTATAAGGTCTACTTCATCACCGGTGCCTGCAGCTGCAGTTACACCAGAGGCAGTGCGGGTGACGGCGCCAATATTCATGCAGACACCCGTAGAGCCAGTGCCACCTCGACCTACACCTGTTGCATACCCGATGCAGTATGGTAGTGATACCACTAGCACGGAGCCATACGGAAATGCACCGGGAGTTAAGAATCTAGCACTATGGGTTCGCGATGCTAAACAACTCGGATGTGGCGTTTTCTCCGACTCCGCAGACCCTCAGGAGGCCCGCACTTGGCTTGACTATGTCCTCCAAGTCACCTCAAGGATGGGGTTGGCTGATGATGATAAGTTAAGTGTGGCCCTCCACCTGTTGAGTGGAGATGCCCGAGTTTGGTGGAAATAATTAGAGGCTCGCTGTACTGCAGTAATTACTTGGACCCAGTTTATGGAGGAATTCAACGAACGGTTCTATACTCCGTTTCAGCATGAGGAGAAAAGAGAGGAGTTTCTAGCTTACACCCAGGGTGGACGATCTGTAGCTGAGTATGCCGCTGAGTTCGACCGATTGGCATCATTTGTTCCAGAGATGGTGATATCAGAAACACACCATTGTGGCAGGTTCCGTCGAGGCCTGAATTATGTTGTTCGATCAAGAATGGTCACCATGGAATCTGCGGACTTCCAGCAAACTGTGAGGGTGGCCATGCGGGTGGAAAAATTGCTGCAAGAGATACGGGACGATGGGGCGCCTGGTCGAAAGAGGAAACGATCGGGATCTCGGTTGGGCCGAGATGGGCAAGGAGATAGGTCTACCATGAGGGCACCCTCAGTTGCCTCAGTTGTTGCAGGGAACTCTGCTGTGGGGCCTATCTCTCCAGGAGCGTCATTTCAGCCTATGGCAGTACCTTTCCGACCACCACCGCCTAGACCTGCTCCAGTTACCCGTGCCTCTACACTGCTTACTTGCCGCTATTGCCGCAAACCACACTCAGGAGTCTGCAGAGTCATCACCTGCTACCACTGTGGTCAAAAAGGGGCACACACGCCCAAATTGCCCACAGCGAGACCGGTCGGCTATGTCTCAGCCATCGGTGGTCAGATCTACTCCAGCTAGCCGAGGCGTAGCACCAGGATCAGCCACGCCTGCAGCATCTGCATCAGCTGCTAGTCGGGCATCTGCGCCCCAGTTCGGACAGAGTTCCCAAAAGCCACCACAGCGTACACAGACGCGTGTCTTTGCCTTGGATAGCTATGATGCACAAGTGAACCCGGACGTAATCACTGGTAAAGAACCTCGTGTAGAAGACCACTGAGTCTAGATTTGCTACTCAAACTTTCCTTCTTGCTTTGAATAAGTGATAAATTGGAACATTTGAATAATGTTCAATTTATTTGAACATTTGAAAACTTATTTGATTATTGTTGCATGTTTGTTTGTTGTGTTGTGAACTTAGGTCTTGTGGGCCTATTTGATTCGTCAGCTCGAGTACTGATCGATACCGGATCACATCGGTCATATGTCAGTGCAGAGTTTGCAAAACGGGCAGATAAGCCCTTGGAAGCATTGGGGTATGAGCTTGTAGTATCCACTCCCCTTGGTGCACAGGTTATTCGGGATCAGGTCTATCGAGCCTGCCCTGTCACTATTAAGGGGGTGGAACTGAAAGCCGACCTGATTCCGCTTGATATAACTGACTTTGATGTGATCTTAGGGATCGACTGGCTGACGAATCATGTGGCGACAGTGAAGTGTTTCACCAAGTTAGTGTCATTCGATATCCCGGGACAGCCTGAACTCACATTTGAGGGTGATCGCCGGGTATTACCGACTAGCATTATCTCCATGGTCACTGCTCGAAAGTTTCTACAGAAAGGATATCAGTGTTGTATAGCTCATGTGATAGACACCAGCAAGGTGAATAGAGAAATACAAGATGTACCAATTGTTAAAGAATTCACCGATGTATTCCCCGAAGACCTGCCTGGATTACCTCCTGACCGGGTGTTGGAGTTCTGCATCGACTTAGCTCCAGGGACAACTCCAATATCCAAGCCGCCTTACAGGATGGCACCGGCCGAGCTGAAGGAACTCAAGGTGCAATTGCAGGATCTGGTGGACAAGGGATTCATCCGACCCAGTGTATCCCCTTGGGGCGCACCAGTTTTATTTGTGAGGAAAAAGGATGGTACTATGCGGATGTGTATCGATTATTGACAGTTGAACAAGGTTACCATCAAGAATAAGTACCCTCTACCTCGGATTGACGATTTGTTTGATCAGTTGCAGGGTGCTAAAATTTTCTCTAAGATAGATCTGAGGTCTGGATACTACCAATTGAAGATCAAAGAGGTGGATGTACCCAAGACAGCATTCAGATCACGTTATGGGCACTATGAGTTTCTGGTCATGCCATTCGGACTGACCAATGCTCCTGCAGCATTTATGGACCTAATGCAGAGGGTGTTTCACGAGTACTTAGACAAGTGCGTCATCATCTTCATAGACGATATACTTGTCTACTCGAGAAACGAGGAGGAGCATGCGGCCCACCTCCGCACGGTGTTGCAGATTTTACGGGAGAATCAGTTGTATGCTAAGTTCTCCAAGTGCGAATTTTGGTTGGATCAGGTGGGGTTTCTCGGTCACATAGTGACCAAAGAGGGAATTCGAGTGGATCCAGCCAAGGTGGAGGCAGTAACCAATTGGGAGCAGCCCAAGAATGCCACGGAGGTACGGAGTTTTCTGGGACTAGCCGGGTATTACCGCCGCTTTGTACAGGATTTCTCTAAGATAGCAGCACCTATGACTAAGCTCACCAGGAAAGATGCCAAGTTCCAGTGGACCCCGGAGTGTGAGCACAGCTTCCAAGAGCTCAAGACTCGGTTGACCACAGCACCGGTTCTCACCCTCCCCTCTTCGGGCGTAGAGTATGTGGTCTTCAGTGATGCCTCAAAGCAGGGATTGGGGTGTGTTCTGATGCAGAACGGAAGGGTGATTGCCTATGCCTCTCGGCAACTAAAGAAGCATGAGGTAAATTACCCCACACATGATTTGGAGCTAGCTGCTATAGTATTGGCTCTTAAAATCTGGAGGCATTATCTGTTTGGCGAGCGATGTCATATATACACTGACCACAAGAGCTTACAATACCTCCTAACCCAGAAGGAGTTGAACCTTAGACAGCGCAGGTGGTTGGAGCTGATCAAGGATTACGACTTGGTAATAGACTATCACCCGGGGAAGGCCAACGTAGTGGCAGACGCACTCAGCAGGAAGTCATCTGCCACATTGACCTATATTAGCACCTCGTATTTACCACTGTTAACAGATTTGAGGGCACTTGGCACAGAGTTACAGCTAAACTCCCAAGGGGGATTGTTAGCCCAATTTACAGTTAGGCCTACTTTGGCTGACAGTTTGGTGGAGGGACAGAAAACAGATTCAGAATTGAGTAAAGTAATCCAGCGGGTTAATGATGGCAAAGAACAGGAATTTCGATTGAGGGATGACGGCACTCTAGTATTGAGGGACAGAGTTTGTGTTCCACAGGAGGGGGATCTTCGACAGAAAATTTTAGAAGAAGCTCATTGCTCGGCCTATGCTATGCACCCAGGAAGCACCAAAATGTACCATACGATTAAACAAACTTATTGGTGGTCCGGGATGAAGAGGGACATAGCAGAGTATGTAGCTAAATGTTTGGTATGTCAGCAGGTAAAAGCAGAACATCAGAAGCCGGCTGGCACACTACAGTCACTCCCGATCCCCGAGTGGAAGTGGGAGCATATTACGATGGATTTCGTGGTGAGTCTTCCCCGTACTCCGCGGCACCATGATGCTATTTGGGTTATAGTTGATCGACTCACAAAATCGGCCCACTTTCTACCAGTAAATGTCACATATTCACTGGAGAAGCTCGCCAGACTATTTATCAGTGAGATAGTACGTCTGCATGGAGTTCCCGTGTCCATTGTATCCGATCGAGACCCTAGATTTACTTCAAGGTTTTGGTCGAAATTTCAGGAAGAGTTGGGGACTTCTCTAAATTTTAGCACCGCATTTCACCCACAGACTGATGGACAGTCAGAGCGGACCATTCAGACCTTAGAAGACATGCTGAGGGCATGCGTGCTGGATTTCTCGGGCAGTTGGGACTCACACTTGCCACTGGTAGAGTTTGCCTATAACAACAGTTACCAAGCTAGTATCGGCATGTCTCCTTATGAAGCCCTATATGGTCGTCAGTGCAGAACACCCTTATGTTGGGGTGAGGTTGGAGAGAGACGGTTGACTAATACTGAGTTGATTGATGATACAGTTGCTAAGGTCAAGGTTATCCGTGAACGCATCAAGACAGCTCAAGACCGTCAGAAAAGCTATGCAGATAATCGCCGCAGGCCATTGGAGTTTGCAGTTGGTGATATGGTCTTCCTAAAGGTCTCACCTTGGAAGGGTATATTAAGGTTCCATTTGAAAGGGAAGTTGCACCCGAGATACATTGGACCTTTCCCTATACTTGCTCGGATTGGACCAGTTGCCTACCGGCTAGAGCTACCGGCAGATCTAGAGCGGATCCATAATGTGTTTCATGTTTCGATGTTGAAAAAGTATATGCCAGACCCTGCTCATGTCCTCACTGCACCACCTGTTCAGCTGAGAGAGGATTTGAGCTATGGACTCCGAGCAGTTAGCATCGTTGATCGACATAAAAAGACTCTTCGGGGGAAGTCTGTTCCTTTGGTAAGAGTGTTGTGGAAAAATGGTCATATAGAGGAACTTACCTGGGAATCTGAAGAACATATCAGATCTCAACACCCGCACTTGTTCGCGGATATGTAAGAATTAGGTTTTCTTGTAAGCAATTGGAACTTTTTAATCCATTGACTGAACCTAAAGAATTTGCTGTTAGAAGTTTTAGATTTTTGGAGGACCAAAAATTTTTAAGGAGGGGAGAACTTGTAAACCCCCAATTCTACATGATGGTAGAATGGTAAATAGTCCCCCTTAATTAGGGACATCTCGGTCATTTTACCTTCAAGAAAAGAAATTAATCCCTTTTAATTTGGAGGACAATTTATTGCAAGGGTTTAAGCACCTTACAATGAAGGAGAAGAAAAACGCTCGCCCGATCATTTCCATCCCTACCTCCCCTTTCCTCTTTTTCGTTGCCTGAATCTGAACAACATCTTGGCGAGGAGGACGATAGCAGCAGGCTCCATCCTTCGCTCTCTTCGCATCATTGTGTTGTGAGACGAAGCCAAGGGTGCTGCTGGGAACGTGGAAGTTGACAGTCGATATAAAGATTTTTAGTGTTTAAATCCACAAGTAGGTAGGCTTCTAAATCCTCTTACAATGTTGCATTCTTTTGCATGATTGTTTGAGTAGCCTAATGATTGCTAAATTTCCCTATGAATGGGATGCTTGCTGTTAAAGTTAAAAAAGAATTTGTATTTTGCTTTTGCTCTCTGTTTGGATGTTGCTGTCTTGTTAAATTAAGTGAATGTTGAGCATTAGATTGATGGGTAGGCTGCCAACATTGATTAGAATCCATGCCATAGATATTGGATGCATTGAGGTTGTTTTTCCCTCATGGTTAATTGATGTTGCTGCTGCCAAAATTTGTAAAACCCTTCTTTTGTTCTTCATTTCATCAAGTTGTTTCCAAAGATGAGATATTAAGGTGTTGTTATTATTTTTAAATGGTGCATGCTGCTGTCCAAGGAGGATTAAGTTCAATTTAAATCTTTGCTTTTGAGTTTTTGCTGCCGAGAAAAGGGAAGTCCCTTTTTCTTTTTCTTTCTCTTTTTCCCTCTTTGTTTTTATTCCTTTGTTTTTCCTTCTCCTTTGCTACTGCCGAGAGCCCACTTCTTCTCTTTTATCTCCTCTTAAGAAATTCCATGAATAAAACATTGCAAGGAATTAATTATGCTTTGAATGATTATGTTGTTGCAACAAAACGTGAAGAGAGAAGTGGGGTTGTGACTTTCATAATGCTGCTGTGAATGGAGAAGTTTTGCCCTCCTGTCTTCTTTTGATTCTTCTTTCCCTATTACTAGTAACTGATATGCTTCTTCACTCTTACTGTGTTACTGTAGAGATTTTCAATTGTTGTTGGGAAGTTGATAATTAGCAAGTAAAAATCCTTGGTTGCTGAAAAATCTGTACATGGTTTGGATGCCAAGTTAAAGAGGTGTAGAAGTCAAGTAGAAGGGTGGCTGCAAATGTAAATGCAGAATAGTAAATGGATTTGAAGTTGACTTCCTATTTGCAAATGCTTTCTCTCTTCCTCCCATTTTATGCTGCTGCAATATGATTATATAAGTTGCCATTAGTTGGACACTAAGGAACAAACTAATTGGAAGTATATACTACATACATTTGAAGGAAATTATTTGCTACTTGGGTTTCTTCCATCAAGTTTTGCTACTATCAAACACCTTCTTTTATCTTGTAAATGCTGCCATAAATAAAGTGGCAAGGATTTGTCTCTATTTGTTTAAAAGTGTGTTAGCTTTGGCTTAAACATGAATCATACTTCACATAGCAGCAAATGGGAGTTAAATAAATATAGTGCAAGAATTTAGTTGTTATTGCCGAGGAGGGAGAAGTCTTTCCCCCTCTTACATTCTTTTGTCTACTCTTTTTATTTTTCTCCAGCAGCATGCTTAAATGGATTTGGTTGACAATTGTCCTTTGATTTACAAATTAAATCCTTCTGCATTATGCTAAAAGTAGTGATATGATGTGGTTTGTTGGACTAGGAGTAATAAAAGTAGAAACTTGTATTATGATTTTATTGTTCCTTGTTTTTCTAAGCTATTTGGGGAAAATGAGATGGTGGCAACCTTAGTAGCCAGGAAATGTTAATAATTAACAGAAAAACATATGGATTGTTGTAGGACATCGTTCCACACTGAACGGTGATGTGATTATCCTTATAAATCAATCCTGGTTGGTTCTAAAAGAGTTGAGTCTTCAACTGAGGTGAGTTGTTAAATCTTATTGCAAGATTACTACCGTCGTGCCGTCGAGATGGGCAGTTGTTAAGTATCTCAGGTCGAGGGATGCCTCTCCCATGCTAGTTGCTTAAATTGTTTACTTACTTTAAATCATGTGAATTAATTCATGCTACATCATTTGTTTATAAATATGCATGCTATTCAAATGTTCTTTACTTGCTTTGTTGATTCGAATATCTTATACTACACCTGCTTGATAATAGGAGTAGTAGACACTATGACATCAACTTAGCAACAAGAACATAAATAATATTTGTAGTACCCCCATAAGGGTGCTGAAGACATGCATGTACATATGGACCGAACACATCTTAGGGACATGGTAGCCCACGATACACCTAGGTCCAATTTACACTGTATTACCCGCACGTGTGACGGATGGTCGTCACCGTGATAGTCCTTAGATGGCTAGCTCGAGCGAAACCATTCATGAGTCTAGCATGTATGCAGCTAAGGGTGTAGCTCTCCAATGACACTTATCGGAGGCTCATTCTGGTGGCATCGGTTGCGTATGACTCCGAATGTATTCCCTCTTGCAAACCTTGGACAGTGGATCTGAAGACCACGGCCGTCATTACAGATGTCCTGCAGGCAGTCTGATGACATGTCCGGATCCTTGGGATATAATACATGTGTAGCTTCTCCAGCTGCCGTGGCTGCGAGGTTTATTATAAATTGTGAGGTGACTACTGTTTCAGTCGAGGGACAGTTGTATAGTACTATACAGGTCGTCGCAGCGTGCGTACTACGGGGAGTAGTGCACGAAGCGGCAGTCTCGATAATGCGGGAGGATTGACGGTTATCGAGGCTGATAGAGAAGGATCCAAAGTCACCCGCCTTCTCTGCTAACGTCAGTGCAACGGGCTTAGGAAGAGACTTAGAGTGGCACTGATGGGTCTTAGGATAGTCCCCGGCCAGGGCATATCCTAAGCATAGGCAGGCAGCCCAGATTCATAGGGAAAAGTGAACTAGTCTGATGAAACATTTGAAATTTATATACTTGCAAACATTTATGAACTTATTGTTATCTTACCATGCATGTGTAGGTGTGAACTCTTGCTAGTATACTGTTTCCTTCATGTAACCGTGTGATATGCTATGTTCATCTGGATTGTTACTTCATCTTTATATAACTGCTTATGCATGGCAACATGAGGCAATATATTCCTCGGTCTACACCCTTTGTTCTCGACGTGCCTTCTGTAGTTCACTGTGCCGCAAGGCTCAGCACGCATGGGTTCCTGGCGTGCAGGTATAGGAGCGAACGTGGTAGGTGAACGGGAAGGTGGGATCGATAGCAAATTAGAAATTTTAAAGATTTTTATCTTCTTGGTGAGTTGGAACCTAAGTCGGGACTGTTATAGACCTACATTAACCTTATCTTGGACTTACACTTATTTGTTATATTTTCCCTTTTATGCCTTGTACAGGTCATTGCGATTTGTACGGCGGTTGCCACGTGCCGACCTACGGGTCGGGGCGTGACATGAGCAATTACTAAAATTGTATTACTTAGGTAAAGAAAATTATTGATGTTATAATATAAACTGGTCAAATGGGTAAATCACTGTATATGTAAATACATGGTTGTATATGTACTTATATATAAGTGTATATATATATAGCCTTAGAAACTAGATTAAAGACTAGGTTGATCTGAATGAGAGGAAGTGAAGAAAAACAAAGTCTAGGGCAGCAGATCGACAGAGTTGGAGAGTTGATAAGAAAGGAGGCGAACAAGTGATGTACAAACGGCCAGACAGCTGGTTCCTCTTCCTTCTGGTCGGTTTGAAGTCTAAATTCTAAAGGGTCGAGGATAGAGGTCACCTAAATAAAAATTTAAATTTTATTATCTATGTCATCGTACTGTGCTCTTTTGATGTGTTGAATACATTAAAATTTCTTGACAATCCCCCTGCATGTTTGAAATGGGAATTGATTAGAATGATTGTTTAGATTAACTAAATTCTGAAGCTTGACTGAAATTGAAAGAAATCATTGAGTGATCGATTTAAATGATGATTTCTTGATAAATTCTTAAATGTACGTGATGACCGTAAAACGAAAGTGTTATTATATTAGTAAGCGTTGATGATGATTGGCTTAAATTAAGCATTTTTAAAAACAAGACTGACATGGTTAAAGTTATTCTTATTTCCGTGTTAATTTCAAGTGCTTGTCGCTGTTGTTTTGTTTTCCTTACCGACTTGTTATTCAGTGATTAGAATAGGTTCTCATTAGAACGTTGGGGACCTTGAAATGGCATATGTGAAATGAAGAGAAAACTTAAGGAAATCAGCTAGCTCAAACATAGTAGCTAGGTGAAGTAAATAGAAAGGAAATGCCAGACTACCATCCGAAATGTAGAAATAAGTGAACAAAGATCTAGAGTGAGTCTTGAAGTGTCGCCTGTTGTCTGTCAGTAAAACCTGCCGAAAACAAAGTGGTTAGAAATCTAGGAAGACACATTTAAAATAGCAGCATAGCCTTAGGAATGGAGAAAGAGACCTCAAGGAAATAAAGAGGTGTTAAATGGTAGAAGGTTTTCCTTGGATAAATTGACTATCGCAGCTTGAATGAAACCTATTTTGTTGGTCTGTATGGATAGTCACTACTGCAGAAAGGGAGGAAGAGTTAAATAGCAATAAGTAAAACAGATTAAAAAAAAAAATTAGACAGGAATAGCACCGAACGGTAGCTGATTATTTGAGGTTACTGATTTAAATTGTCTTATTAAATATTTTGCTGGTTGTTTTGTTCTTTATGATAGAATTGAGTTGGAGTAATGCTATGATGATTTCATTTAACCAAAAATGAAAAGATAAATATGTCGATTGGATGATTAAACTATTTCTTTCTTTACTGCACTTAAAGGCCTTGGTTATAAAGTACTAGGAAAGCTCTTTGCTGCCATATTAGTTGCCTTCTCTTCGGTGCAAACGCTACTTTGTTTAGTATGTTTTCTTGCTTCTGTTGTGGTCGGCTAGAGATAATGGTAGAACAAAGATACCTTGAAAACAGTTTTAATTTACTTATTTCTTCTCCCTACTGTTCCTTTTCTTCTCTGTCTTCCTATCTGTTGCTTGCCAAAACATGAAGAGAGATAGAAGATCTAGGAACTGTACAGTCTTAAGAACTGAATACATGAACATATTGTTTTCGCTTAAGCAGAAGTGAAACATATTGCGGCCTGATGCTTGTCATTACCATGAAACCTACTGGGTACCTTAATATCTGCTGCAAATATTACAGGTTTACTTGATCTTGTTGTCAAGGTTTTAAAACAATATTTTCGATCGGAAAGGGAACGTTGATTAGTAACCTTCAAAGCTACTTTCAGTTGAAATACTTCTTTCCGCAAGTGCAGTCTTGTTATGATGATGCTATCCTTTTCCTCTACTTCTTTGGCCGCGTCGGTTGATGAATGTTGAGTGATTCTTTGGATCCGGTGCTTTTTTTCGGTTAGTCAGCCCTATGGAATAATGTTGTTAGTGTGATAGTGTGTCACAGGGGCCTTCGTCTTGAGCTGCAGAAGCTCGCGGAGCGGCTGCCTGTGCTGCGTAGGTGGAGGGTTCGCCGTCGCCTACAAGCCAAGATCTTGCCGAAGGCAAGTGAGAAGGGAGACAAAAAGAATCTTGAAGAAAAGTGAGCTTTTATTCTAAAATAAAAATGAGAGTTATTTCTCAGTCGCCGAAAGGAACAGAGGGGTTCCTAGACGTGCTTACAAGCCTCTCTTGCTCTCTCTCTCTCTAAGCCTCTCTTTCTTTCCTTATTCGTTGAAGGGGAGAATGCTTCAGGTTCTCCTTTATGCCTCACTCCTTATTGGGATCGAATTTAAATAGCAATAGAGGGAGGCTACATATGGTGCATGACCTAGCCAAATGGAGCGATCCACATTTTTCGCCCTCGTTTTGTGGGTGTCCACCCGAGGGGGTGTGACAGTTCTCCCCCGCTCGAGCTCGAAGATGCCCTCGTCTTCTTCCATGTTGGATAGTCCGCTCTTCGTCTTGCCCAAGTGTACTGGGTGGTGGGGCACTTGAGTTTTGCCTTCGGTGGTTCCCTCCACTCCATTAACTCCGATGATGCTATCTGATAGGAAGGTTCCACAAGTGGATGGCTGCTTGGAATCAGATTGGTGTGGTGACCTTTAGTCCACGGAAGTGATGCTTTCGGAAGTCCATAGGGCTTGCTGATCTCGGACTTCTCCCCTAGTTGTATTGCTGTCAGGAGGTGCTCTTGAGGGTCCCACTTTCTTCACCGGAGGGATGGGCGCTGCATGGGTGAAGCAGGGTTGTGCAATGTCCATCGTTATGAGTCCGCCTAAGTGAGGGGCGACCACGGTTTGCGAATGTCGTAAAAAGTCTGTTCCAAGGATGAAGTCAAAATCATCCATCGAAACCACCGTTATGTCCACACGTCCCTTTCATTGTCCGACTTGAAGAGGAGCAAGTCGAACCATCCCTATGACCTGAGAAGTTGAAGCATTCACCGTTTTTATTTTAAGGTTACTTAACTCGATCTTCAATCCTAGCTTCTGAGCTAGTTCCTTACGCATAAAGTTATGCGTTACGCCAGTGTCGATCGTTGCATCGTAGGGTTGTTCGTTAACCAGGAGCAAGATGTACATTAGCCCTGGGTCTAGTTTTGCACATATCGCCCCAAGGCGTTGTATCGGGGCTGCTCGTGCCATTGGCGTAGAAGTTTCTCCAACTTTTTCTTCTCCTTCTTCTTCTTCTTTGTAGGTGATGGCGGCTACTGGCTGCTCCCTCCTCGGGCAGCGATGTGCTGGGTGTGGTCTTTTGCAAATGAAGCACCCCCTCCATTGTACTCGACTTCCACCAGCATCGTTGTTGTCTCTATTGTCAGGCGATCGTCTTCGCACACCATCATGGGCATTCGCCTGTGGGGGACCATGCATGAGTCCTTTGCTTTGCGGCGTCTCGTTGTTATTGGGTGAAGGTTTTCGCCCACTATCTTTGTTGGTTGGGGACCATGCACGGGTCTCCTTATCCTGAGACAGCCTCCTATCCTCCATCCGTGGATGTGGAGTGCCTATCCGCAGGTCCATGAGACTCTCCGCAGTGGAGATGGCTTCTTGCAAGGAGGTGATCCCCCCTACAGATCAACTCTTCTTGGGTTGGTGCTTGGAGTCCATGGAGGAAGGCAAACAACAAATCTTGTTCAGACATGTCCTTGACCTCCATCCGAATGTTATTGTACTCTTGAATGTACTCATGTATTGATCGATTTTGGTACAGGTCTCGAAGTCGCTTTCGGGCGACCCAGGTGGTGTTAACGGGGCGAAACTGTTGGCGTAGTTCTCTTGTCATTTCTTGCCAACCCTCAGGTTCATCTATCTCCCCGTCTTCTTGGACCTCGCACCGAATCCGCCACCATTGTTTGGCGTCGCCGTCAAGGTATGCAGCGGCGGTGGGGACTTTGTCCTCCTCTGCTGTCTTGGTCGCCTTGAAATACTAGGTCATGTCCCAGATAAAGTTTTCTAGCACCTTTGCGTTCCTTTCTCCAGAGAAAGGCTTGGGTTCTCGTATCTTCGCTAGGGTCCGGGCATGGACTCCATTGTTGAGTCAGAGTTCCCAGCAGATCTGTGCGAGCTCCTCTTGGAACCTGTCCATCGGGACGATGTCGGAGGGAGGTGCTACCCGGAGAGGTTGAGCGTTGGCCTCGCGCAGCTTCTCGAGGTCCTCGCGTAGGAGGGCAACGACCACGAAGAGGTCCTCCATACGTTCGTGGATCGATGCTAGGTGCGTATTTCCGTCATCTTGGGAAGGAGTGGGAGGTTGACCGATTCCTGCTTCCATTGATGCCATACGCTCCTCTAATTGTTCAAATTGTTGCTTCGTCACCATGGTCGCGTGGAGAGGAGGAGGAATGGATTCGGCCTCCTTCTGTCCACACCTTAGGAATGGGTTCGTCGTGAGGGTTCTGGAGATATCACTCGTCCTTCGTACAAATGCCAAGGTTGTGGCTTGGCTCTGATACCAACTGTCACAGGGGCCTTCGTCTTGAGCTGCAGAAGCTTGCGAAGTGGCTGCCTGTGTGGCGTAGGCGGAGGGTTCGCCGTCGCCTACAAGCCAAGATCTTGCCGAAGGCAAGTGAGAAGGGAGGCAAAAAGAATCTTGAAAAAAAGTGAGCTTTTATTCTAAAATAAAAATGGGAGTTATTTCTCAGTCACCGGAAGGAACAGAGGGGTTCCTAGACGTGCTTACAAGCCTCTCTTGCTCTCTCTCTCTAAGGCTCTCTTTCTTTCCTTATTCGTTGAAGGGGAGAATGCTTCAGGTTCTCCTTTATGTCTCACTCCTTATTGGGATCAAATTTAAATAGCAATAGAGGGAGGCTACATATGGCGCATGACCTAGCCAAATGGAGCGATCCATATTTTTCGCCCTCGTTTTGTGGGTGTCCACCCGAGGGGGTGTGACATAGTGTTAGGCTATTGTTGTTGATCTAAATGATGTCAGACATAAGGAAAAAGGAAAGGATTAGAAAATGAATTGATTCCCGAATCCGATGAACTAACGTCCATATGTGGCAAAAGGCGCGATGAACTAATGTCCACAAAGGGTTGATTCCCATATTCGATGGACCATTCGAAGTGATCAAAAGGGTTGGCTCAATTGCATATCAAGTACAAATTCTGATAAGACTCAAGCACCTTCCACGTCAGTTTTCTCAAACCTTTTCATAACGATAAGAACCGAGCACAGCTCCCATAAGAACGAGCTCCTCCCACCATCACCATAGAATTTTTGGATGATACACTTTCAATCACCATCAGAGGAAGCACGATACACTTTCCATCACCATCAGAGGAAGCGAGTTGGGAAAAGGATACCAACTTGTGGTAGTTGGAAGGCCTCATCAAAGAGTGCTTGTCAGACGAGTCGATAAGGATATCGATGACTTCCGGTGAGATGGATTGTCGCACCCCTAGAGAAATACCATGTTATCATAAAGTTCTTTTATTAATATATTGTTCATCTAATCTCTTTATTCTATTACCGAGCTTATCTGAGTACTAAGTGAAAAAAATAAACTCAAAATGATTCGATCATTAAATAATTTAGAAGCGTAAGTTAAATTAAAGAACAGAAGAAACAAAAGGGTTTAATATTACGTCAACAGAGCGTCACAAAAGGTCAACGTGCGCTCTTCTTCGGTAATCATCTAATTATTGCACCCAATAAATCAACTAACTCCTCTTCTACTTCACGTTCATCCCTCCTCTACCTCATCCGCCTTTCAATTAATGCATCACCACGTCTACCTCCATTTTGTACACAAAATGTACACCCTTTTAGTTTGAGTAATTGGACTCTATACGGGAGGATCGTGAGGTCTTGAGTTCAAGACTCTATGCGGGAGGATCATGAGATCTTAAGTTCAAGACTCTATGTGGGAGGATCATGAGGTCTTAAGTTCAAGACTCATTAAGTTCTAAGTACATAAAGTATACATCCCTCTGATTAGAGTAATTAGACTCTATATGGTTAAAGTAATTAATAATTATTAATATTACCAATTTTTTTTCCTCTGATACAGACTCCCTGACCCAATTCCATGGGTAAAATAAAATAATAGGAGCAGGTGGATGCATAGCATTCGATTAAATTAAAAAGGTCGATACTTTTAAATATCTTCCACCCGGCCAAAAAAGTCAAACCACGGGACAGCGTAATGGGATTTCCGACACATTTCGTTTTTATTTTTTTTAAATACATACTCCGGACGCAGGTTTGACCTTTGACTTGCGCTCCCTCCCCCCCTTATCGTGACATTTAGGCGCACCGCAGAGAAAGAAGCCCACGATATACCCGATCGGACCTTCGAGGGTAATGCGATGGGGCCCGCCGGAGGTCAAAGAAAAAAGGAAGGGTCAGCGCGTGCGTGGAGACCAAAACAGTGCTCGTGCATTTTTCAACGTCCGTACCCACCATGCACGTGAACATCCTTCCTGGCCCTGCGATTTACGGGCCGTTCGATGCCGGATCGGACGGCTGGGCGGAGTTCACCGTGACGCGTTCGCCCGGCCGCCGGTGGGGTCGGTCGGTCAACAGCGTGGCGTCGTGTCATCTTCACGTGACACGACGGGTTTTTTTTTTTTTTTTTTTTTTTTTGCCGGCGTGGATTTATAAAGAGCGTCAGGTTTCTTCTCTTCCCATCGATCTCCATCTTTTTCCCCACTCCGAGCTCTCTCCATGTCCGCCGGCCGCCAGGAGCGGGAGCCCTACGACCTCCTCTTCCGTGACGAGCTGTCCTCGCTCTTCACCCGGAAGCCACCGGGCGGCGCCGCCGAGACCGTGGCCGGCGCCCCGCACGGCGGCCTCACCGCCCTGCCGCTCCTGACCTTCGCCGACGTGCTGAGTGCTGGGCCGACGACGACGACGGCGACGGTGGACTACGGCGGGTCGTGGCCCGGGAAGGAGCTGACGGGGGACGTCGGCAATGCTCCTCCGAGCGCCGGTGGCGGCGCGACGACTCCGGCGACGCCTAATTATTCGTCGATGTCGTCTTCGTCGACGGAGGCCGCCGGCGGCGAGGGCGGAGAGCGGTGCAAGAATAAGGATCAGGAGAAGCAGAAGGCGAAAGGGGACGAGGAAGGAGGCGATGAGTCTAAGAAACCGTGAGTAGCTGCTGGCCTGCTAATTAATTTGTTCGAAGCGATACGTTTCTTTCTCTTTAAATTTTTAGAATTAAAACAAAAAAGAGAGGATGGAACTAGAAAACTCTGATGGAGAGTCAGATTTGGCTTCTCTGTTCTTCTTCGGATGCGGGAAGCGAAGAGATTGAGAGGGAGAGGTTAAAGAGGAATTTTGTTTCTTTTTTTCTTAGGGTTTCTGACTGCTGCCTAACAAAACGAAAAAAAAACAAAAGTCCCTTCTTCCCTTCTTTTTTCTCTTGGTTTCACACTCAGATCTCGAACTTTCAAAACCGATCGTCGACATTATCCTGATGAAACCTTTTGACCGAAGATGCTGATCGAGTCCGAAGAGCTCGTCTTTTTGCGTTTTCTCATCTACGAACCAGCTGCTGCACCTTCGATTCCCGCTTTGAGGAGTGGTCATTCGTTGAGTGAAACGTCTGATGTGTGCATATTTTGGGAGGAAGCAGGAATACGAGCAAGAACAAGAGAGGGGAGAAGAGGGCGAGGGAGGCACGATTTGCTTTCGTGACCAAGAGCGAGGTCGATCATCTCGAAGACGGCTACCGCTGGAGGAAGTACGGTCAGAAAGCGGTGAAGAACAGCCCTTATCCCAGGTGAGCTACTGCTCCTCTACTCTACTCTACTCATGTCATGCCTGAAACCCTAATTAAACATCAAGCGCAACCTTCTTCACCTGCCGTGCATAAAAAATACATCCACCTTGCTCGATTCGCTTACTCGCTCCAGAAGCTACTACCGCTGCACCGCGCAGAGGTGTCCGGTGAAGAAGAGAGTGGAGCGTTCCTACCTCAACCCGGCCATCGTGATCACCACCTACGAAGGAAGGCACGGTCACCGGTGCCCCGCCGCCGGGAGAGGCAGCACGCACCTGCTGCCGCCGCCGCCGCCCTCCTCGTCTGCGAGCTTCACCTCCCATGATCTCGTGATGCAGCAGCCACCTGGAGGCATAAACCCGGCGAGTAACCCGTACATCCTGCAGCCTCCTCCGTTGCAGCAGCAGCTCCTGCAATTCCAGGGCCATGGCCTTCTGCAAGACATGCTTCCTAATTCCTTTGCAAACACCACTACCCAATTACCATGATATATATACAGCGATGGAATTCTATGTATGTTTTGTTTGGGAACTTCTACGGTCTAATTTCATATCTCCTGCTCTAGCTAGCTAGATTTGAATTCAGGACTTAACCGATCCCACACTTTCAAATTTCTTTAATGTTAGATTATGAGTCTTATTATTTTAACCAAGTAAGAAGTTGGTTTTTTTATGTTACTGCAAGTCTGGGACAATTTTTTACTCATAAATTAATATGTTATATATTTAGTTAATTAGTATTGCATAGAAAATAAAATTATATGATTCTTAATTCTTTAAAATAATAACACTTATATTAAAAACAGTTTAAAACTTTTCTCTTTTATGTATATATATATATAAATAACTTAAACTAAACAGAAGGTAAAATATCAAATGAAATAAATAATTTTTTTTTATTTTAAATAATATTGAATCTACTATTTTCCTTATTAGATTTTCTTTTTTAATCTTTATGCACAGTGAATAAATTAACAATTTCTTTTTAATAGGTGTGTGCAATGGTAGCCTAACCTAATGAGAAACAATAATAACATAAAGTTAACCATTTTATTACAATTCATTCAACTCTTACTTTTCTTCGATGCCAAATTATCTCCTTTGTTGAGGGTGATCGACATTTATATTAGAGAGATCTATCTATTTTTAGAACTCTATCTATTAATAGCATTGTCTAACTTATGGTGGAAAATCATTCTGCATCATTGTAGATCTAAACTAAAGTGATGCACCCACTTAGTCTATTTGTTGCTGTTTAGGTCAGTTGAGTGCAGCTCAGATGCGCATCCAAACTGACATCTCATTTTTTACATTATTTAACTTCAAGTACACGCTTCTTTTTAATACTCACCAAGCTATCATCTAATAATGAAGTGTGATACTTAAAAGTAAGTAAATATATTGTTTAGGATTTACTTGAATAAAAAATTATGGATATTATTTAAGAAAAATATACTTAAATCTCTGACGTTAAATATCAAAGAATTAGGAGGTGAAAAGATTATATTAATTAGGGGGTTAGAGCTAATTATACGTTGTGATAGAGATTATTACTTCATGTGAAGATACAGCAGGCAGCACCTTAATAGTGTTTTCGTTAGGTTGTCCTTCAAGTAATGCACATTTGCGTTAGGTCAAAGATATATAGTTGAATATTATTAATGCATGGTGCGCGCGTACCCCACCCAAAGTCCCAACCCCACAACAAATAAATGCATAATTTTGACTTGTAATCTGAATCACTTGCCCAAGAACACCTCACTTTTTTATTTATTCATGCTTTCCCATTCAACTGCAGCGTGCCTAGACTAACATGAAGTATAAACCTCATAATGGCAGACTAACCCAACACAACAGTAAACCGTATCGTGCCCAGCCGTGGCCAGCACAAGTGAGTCCTGCGGTAGGAGGGATGACGGTGGAGAGGCAGGCGCATGGGGGTAGAAAAAGAGGGAGGAAAGGGAGCAGAGGGATGGAGGACAGAGAGGAGAGTCACGTAGGGGAGAAGCTCGCACACGAGAGTAAATAGAGAGGAGAGAATGTAAGCTGATAAATGTAATGTAAGCTGTGCTGATCATGGGCGGACTGGTTCCATTATGAATGTCTACCTAGAATCCCATCACTATCTCTCAAAGGGGCATATTAGTAGGTAAACCCCTCAAAGGAGGCATGATAATATAATAAGTTATCAAACTCTGATCTCTTGTTTGCTGTGATAAGAAAAAATATCATAAATAAGAAAGGACAATCTCTAAAAATATGATAAAATAGAGAAAAGTATATTTCAAATATTCTTAAAAAAAAAGAGAATATACATTTAAAAAGCTCCCAAGAATAATCCATTCATTATTGATTGATTCATCCCAACAATATAAACTTAACTCCCCTTAGACATCTCTAACTTGGCTAGAATCTATAAAAAAATCTATTCACCTCATGATCCTTCTGATGATCCTTCCGTATAGAGCCCAATTACTCTAACCAAGAGGAATATGAGGTCTGGAAGAGAAAAATAAGGAAAATTCGAATCCCAGTTAATCAGTTAAAAGAAACTGAATTCAAACATTTATTTGCCAAATTACTATAGAGGATAAGTAAGTTTTATTTGACCCTAAGGAAAATCAAGGGAATTAGATGGGTGAAATAGTCCTTGCTAGCTTCATCCTCTCCTCAACAACATTATCTAGGAGATGGATTTCAAGAGGAGGGGAAAGTTTTGGCCAGAAAACAAAACTCAAATTCCTCAAATTTAATCCCTTTTATCCATCCCCAATCCTTGACCTATAGACAAGTGAAATTTAGGAATTGGAGAGGTGGTGAAGCAATAGAGAGGAGGAAGGAGCTGAAGAAAGGAGCAAACATCAAGAATTGATTGCCGACGAACACTCTGGCTAAGCCGGGGACATCATCTTAAGGTAACCTCCTTCGATCCTATTTCATAAAAATAGGAAATTTACTTACTTCGGGAGAAAATTAGGGATCATCACATCAATCACTACCCGTTGCTGTTATACTTTTGTTCTTGCTGATTTCGTGGCTTTAATTGGTTAATTAGGGTGAGATTATCCTCAATTCAGATGACAATCCAATTAACATAGCTTTATCGACACCTCTTGAATCCAAATTCAAATTTTTGCATGTAAACCATGCTTTTGATTGAATTCCATGAACCCTTAGCATATAACCTTGTTTGTTAATGAATGAATTATCTTTGTATGCTAATATTAAGGGTAAAATGATGACTGATCTGTTTGCCGCACAATACATTGGGAGTTTTACAGATTTGTTGATCTAAGACCTAACATTGGTTAGCTAAAGTTCTTAGTTGATAGTTGATAATTTGAATTCCTATTACTACCTCTGTAAAATATATGATTTTATGCCAAGATTTAATCCTCTGCTAAAGGAAATCAGATTCATGCATTGTTCAGAAATTTAGAGAAAAAAATTCAGTATCAAGAAAAGTAGGTTTTGTAATTATCAGTTCGACGATTCTTATGTTGAATGATTCACTTATCTATTCTCTAATTGCTACCCTATGCTTCTTTGTTTGATTTAGTAGTTATATTACCTTAATCCAAGCTGGTCTCATTCAGCTATTGAACATAGGACCTTACCTTCCTAAATGATACAGATCGATCAAACATTCAAGTTAGGAACACAAACCTCTCTTGATTAAAGTCCTATGTGCATGCTCAAGTCTCTGCTCAAACTGAGCATTTAAATTGCCTCATGTTCATCAGCCACCTTCCATTCCTTCTTAGCAAGGTATGGAGTCAGTTAACTACTAGTGCAACAAGGCATGGCATGAGTTTTAGTTGAGATTGAGATACAAATACCTTATTGCAGCCTTGGATATTGGATTTGACCCTTGCTGCAAAACTGTGAACATCCCTTCTCTTGTTAAAGCCAAGAGGAACCAAATGTTAAATCCTTTCCATCTATGTCCTTTCTCTTCAATTCTGTTTATTTCCCTCCAAACCATAAGACTGCAAATAAGGACACTCCATCCTTTCTTCACATTCAGAATTCTGCTAAGAGTTTGTTTGGTTTTATTAGAACTTCAAGCTCTAGCATTTATTGATTTCTATCATCCCTTACTGCTGAACTATAACCAAGAGGCTATTGCCATCTCACTTTCAAACATTATCATGGTTTTAGGGGATTGACATTAGTAAGCTGATTAAACCCCAAAGTTATTGGGATCACATGAATTAGTTTAGTATCATGGGGTGTATCAAGATACTATCATAACTCCAATTCAGTCTTTTAACTCACCATATACGATAATACATTCATCTCCCTGCTGTCTCAAGAATTATATCTTATAATAAAGATCTTCTACCTTGAGCTTTGAAAACAGAATCTTGATACTTACTTGGTACCTTCCATGTTCTGCAAATATAGGTGAAGAAGACCCATTTCATCACCCTTACTGAATATTCTTAAACTCAGAAGTGTTCACTTTTCTTCCCCCATAAACCTATTCAAAGGGAAGCTGATAACTTCTCTGTTGAACACTCCCGAGTTCATTTAAAAGTGGTGTCATTCTTCGCACCAAATGAAATCTAATCCATACTGTTGATAACTGATAATTCCTTTCTTTCCTTAGTCTATTTCTCTTCTTTCTGTCAAGGAAATTTCAATATCTGTAATGTATCACGTGATACTAATCCTTACCAACAGAATTGAGTCTTGATACATTAAATGGTACTCTATCCATTACTTGAAAAACTTATGGAAGAGATTTTCTCCCTTTGTCTCATCTCTGCCACCTTTCAAACCCTTTAGATGTATGTTCACAAATCCTTCAAGAAAGATCCCAAATGCAAATCTAGAACCCAAGTTACTGAATAGTAGAGTAAGGTTTGCAACTGAATTCAACAAACCTCCTAATGCTAGAAAATCCAGTATTTTACAGCATGTTGTAGCAAAAGATTGAACCTATCTTTCACTCACATGCTTTCATGTCCTCAAGGATTCTAATTGAAGACCCCTTCTGCCAAATTCTAGACAAGGATGCCTACTATACCAAACTAAAGTGTCAAGAATGAAGCAACCTTGGTTTCCAATTCTGAATTTTACAAGTGAGACTAAAGGAGTATCCAACTTATAGCTCTTGTCCTTCACTAAGAACTCTTACTGTATTCCTCACCTGGTGATACCATCTATATCTCAAAATCTCAACCACAACTCCCATATGCAAGAAGAAAATGAGCTAAATCCCAAGTTACTGAAAAGTATCAGTTACTGTAGCATAGTATCGCAAATCTGGACAGATCCAATTCCAGAATTATCTTGTCTCAGTAATCTGATCATTCCAAACACTCTAAGTGTCCAATTCTCCTGAAATTTGGTGGACAACCTCAATACTGATACAAGTATCTGCCCTCAAAATATCAGCCTAATCTGAGCTCTGTGGAAGAAGTTATGGCCTTCCAAATTTTGCTGAACTTGAAAGTTCAGTTTGCTGAAAACTTGATTTTAGCTGGAAACTTACTCATCTTTCTACTTGATCTTTACCATATCACTATTGACAGCAAAAAACATACCTATTTCCTTCTATTATCCTTGATTTATAGCTACCGATTATGACTCTAAATATCAACCTCCATTGAAATGGTATGATGAACTCCACATGAACACAATACTGAGTTTTACCTTTCCTTCATTTTGAACCATAACAATTCCAGTTTCTTTTACTTCTTCCTCCTCAATCTAAAAACTCTCTTATGAACAATCTCACCTAACAACTGATGTTTCCCTCCATTTCCCCACAGAAATGCAAATATGCAAAAATACACTTCAATGAAGGGTAATGCCACAAAAGTAAGATCTTGTCATGCTTTATTAATACTATACTTTCTCCTTGCTAATACTAACCCCTTTCTGATATGAGTATTACTACTGTAATAAACTTGAGAGGAGAACAGAATAATTTCCTATTTCATATTTAGGTGTGCTTACATATTTATAGTGAGGCTAAACCTTAGGGTTACAATCATAGAGAAATCTGAGCCACACATCATATAAAGACTATGACACATATTAAATCTAATTATTCTAACAACTACTATACCTCCTCATACAGATCTATCTTACAAGTTTTTACATTAAAATGTCCTAAGTCAAAGTGATACACTTCATTTTGAAAAATACTTGAGAAGAATTCAATCAAACCTTAATCTTCAAGGGACTATTCTCCCTTTTCCTTGCTGTTAACCCATGTTGTAACAACAGCCACCATCCACCCCATCCCAGTAAGATCAAAAGGAATCTGCTAATTGAGTAAAGCAAGAAACATTACCTTCCCTACTTACCTTGATAACCTGATCAGAATTCAATCTTAAATACAAACTAAGGTGATTGAGCTACAACCTTTTACTCATTAACCCTTCTCTGATCTCTTGGAGTTGCTAACTGAGTTATCAAATTTAACAGGGACTAAATGTATAGAAGCTATCATGCCCCGACCCACCTGTCGGACACGTGGCAACTGCCGTATGAGCCCAATGGACCCATACAAGGCATTTGGTAATAAATATTGTCCATACATATAATCAACACAGCGGAATATACAATTAAATCACTTTTACAACGTTACTAACACAATCCCGATATACCTACTACAATTCTATAATAACGACATCAATAAATAGAACTAAATCCATCAATATCCCTCATCTCATTAAATATCCCGGTCAATCATCTAACAACCTGCATACACATTGAATGTGGTGTGCTCAGCCTTACGGCCTAGTGCGAAATTACGGCTCGAAACCGAAATAAGGAAATCAAAAAACTAGGAGGAGTACTCCAGGCTGCCTTTGGTTTATTAATCATCATTTTTCCTTTGATATGTGAATTTCATGACATAAAACAGTATAACAGAATAAACAAATACAAACATGCATATCACTAGATGTCACCTAAGTCGTATCCAGTGTCTATGTCATCAATGTAAGTCTCAAGACTCGGGCTGCCAGCCTATGCTTAGTGAATACCCAGGCCAAGGGCATCCATAAGCCCATCAGTGCCTTTCTGTCTGTGTCTCTACCTATGCCCGCTGCACTGATGTTGGCGGAGAGGACGGGTGACCCTTGATCACTCTCCACTGTCTCACTAGTCGCCCTCGATGCCTGCCCTAGCGAACTGTCGTGCCCTTACATCCTCCCCGGACTCCGTAGGGGCAACGACGGCTCGTGTAGTACTATAACACTGCCCGAAGACAGGGTCACCATCAACGAAGACGAATCGGCCACGACTAACCGATAAAAATAACAACCCTAGGATCCGGACTACTCATCCGACTGTCTGCAGAACGTCTTGGATGATAGCCGTGTGGTCTACGGATCCACCGTCCAAGGCGTCGCATAGGGAATCACCTTCCCAGTCCAATGGCAGTCGACGTTGATCGGAATAAACACACATCCGCACAATGGGCTGTGGCAACCCCGTCTCCATCGGTGTCAAGTCCATGGTAGGGTTCATCCTCACTAGCCATCTCAGGACTATCACGGGATCGCCTAAACGACACTCGTGCGGGTATAAATTTTCGGGTAGGAACCTATTCCATATTCCCGGTCTAGTATGACCTTGGAGTTTGTATGGTCCCTTTTTCCATCAGCTCCCAGTATCTAAGCTACGTGTAGCCTCGGGAGTGGTGCGAAGAGAAGCATCACCGTTGTGACCATCGATAGTACGCGATGGTCAACTGGGGTATATGGGAGACACCCTTATCCCTTTAAATCCTGGTGATGTCTCCTGGGAGGTTCTAGAATCTCATGTCACCTAAGACTAAATCTAGTGCGTCTGGTGTTATTGTTGATGCTACCTCCTATGTATGTTTGTTATTCATATATGCCACTATCTATGTCATGTCCGCATGGTAATTGTGTGGTACATAGTACATAAGATAATACAACATGCAGGACGAGATTTTACAGCATATCAAAATATTTAGCATGGTGAACATGGCACATTATTCATGTTAGATAAATAATTTATACTAACATGCATACAGGCATAATATTATCAAATATTACATTTTATCATATTTAAGACATCCAAGAATTTCCTAAGAAAACCTCAGCAGGAATTCCCTAGCTTGAATAAATTCAAACTTCGATGAACCAAGGCACCTGATTTGGCGGTTTACCCTTCGGAACCAACCCACGTAAAATAAATCACCCCGACGAACCACTCGAATCGCGTATCAACAATAGTCCTAATAACACAATTATTTAAAATAAAATTTATTTTATTTTTTTCTAAAATAAATAAAATAAAATTTATCAATCTCACTTATACAATTATCCTAGTTAATTTTTGCGTAATAAGCCTACATTTAAATTTACAAGCCCATGTTAAATTTAGGGGCGCATACTTAATTAATAAGCACATGTTTACCTATTGGGCCCATGTCCATATTTTTGGCCCAATTAAATTATCAATAATTTAATTAAAGTAATTACTACATTTAATTAACCCAATCTAAGCATACAAGTTAATAATTAATTCTATCTAATCATTCAATTATTAATTAATCGAATTTTAATTTTACTAATTAAACTAATTACAATGTTAAATTGATTTATTTAAACTTAAATAAATTTTATCAAACTTATACCCATTTAAACCCAAACACATGATCTAGCCCAAGTCACCCAAGGGCCTAATTAAAAGTCCATCAATAATTAATAAAATTATTAAATCTTAATTAACTCAATTAAGCATCTAAATTAGGTTTACTCAATTTGATAATCATCTAATCCAATTTAGCCTAATTTATTAGCCCAATTTGATTCAAGTCAAAATTTGGTCAAAATTGACCTAGTCAACTAAAATTGATCATGTTGACAATTAAGAAAATTTCAATTTATCATCACCCAACCCAATTCAAGTTGTCAACCCAATCCAGCTGGCCCAAATTTGGGCTAATGAAGATCAAATTGGACTTTGGGTCAATATTGACCCGGTCAATGCTGACCTGTCAACATTGACGCAGTCAACGTTGACCGGTCAATGCAGACCCGGTCAACATTGACAATGTTGACCGGTCAATGCAGACCCGATCAACATTGACCCGGGTTGACCTCCTCTTAACCCATTTGGTTTAACTTGAGTCCGACCCAAGCCCCAGCTTGGTCGGTTCGATCCAGTCACCTCCTAACTATTCTAATTCAAGTCAGACTTGAGTTTGAGTTAAACTTGAGTTAACTATAAGTTTGGTTGACTTGGTTCTACCCAATCAAGTTCATTAAAATTAACTCATATGCCAAAACATAGTTAAATTAACTAAATCTTGATTAATTACCACTAAACATGCCTAAATAAATAACTAATCGCGATTAAGGGAAGAAATGGGTTTTACCTCAGCTGAACCCCTCTTCGCCGGAAACCAAGTCGCCGGCGCCGGAACCCTAGCCGCCACCTCGTCGGAGCTTGCGAAATCGACGGCCGACCAGACAACGAGCTCCGAAACCCTTCGCACATGGGGAGACCAACGACGGCCTACGAAAAATCCGGCCATCAACGCCCAAACGGCGGCTCTCGGCGGACATCGCCGGTGAACTCTTGGGCGAGTCCACCGGAGAGCGAAATCGCCCGTTCACAGAGGGGAAGAGGAGTTCCGCACCTTGCGATTGCACAGAGGAGGTGGAGAGGGAAGATTTGCCGGCGAGGTGAGTGGAATCGTAGCTCCACTCCCCGCCGGTGTGCAGAGGGTCGAGCAGACGGCGGTGGTGCAACTGCTGCCTCCTGCGTCAGATTCGGGGCGGACGTAGCTCACGAGCTCGCGGAGGGGGTGAGCAGGTCCAATTCCAGTGGGCTGAACGGCGCGTCAACGACCTGAGCATGGGACGGCGGACGCAGCCGGCGGATGGCTGCGGATGCAAGAAGGCAAATGGCGGGGGAAATGGGGGTCGCGCGCCGCGAAAATGCCTCCTCCGAGCTCCTCTTTCTGCGATGGGGGACGGTGCACAGTGGACGACGGCCGGCGGGCGATGAACGCTTACGAGGTGGAGCGGCACTGGCGCTGCTCTGCTCCAAGCGAGGAAGGCAAACGACGGCTGATATCTCGGAGAGGGGCAGATGCAGGGGAAGTGGTCGGGCGGCAGCAGTAGACCTCCGCCGAGCTCTCCTCATCACGACGGAGAGGAATGGGCGGCGAATGGCAGGCTGCGGACGGCGAGCTGCGGACAGCGAGCAGCGAACGCGGACGGCAGACGCGGCTGTCGGCTGCTCTGCTACGGGCGGTCACGAGGCGAAGGAGAAGGGGGCGTCGGGAAGGAGAAGAGCCCTCGGCTCTTCTCGCCCGCGTTGCCTCCTTCAAAACAGGCGAACCGGGTCTGGCCGGTTCATCTGACCCGGCCGGCTAGTCGGTTCATTTGAACCGGACCAATTTCAATTTTTTTTTTTTTGATGATGCTAAGAGCCGGTTCATAGAAGCTGCTGGAAACTCAGATTTAAATCTTTCTACTACCACTTGAAGCAAGTTATCAAACCTAGTAGTCTCTTGTATCACCACCATTCAATATCTTTTTCTAAACTTTTGGTCTTATTCTTTAAACCCAAATTCTCCTATACAAATATGATACTACTCATTCTTTCCTTAGAACAAAATACTAAGGTATCAAAGGAGAAATCAAAATGCTTGCTGCTACGAAAAAGAAAGGACAACAACATAATAATGAATGGAAGAAACATATCACCTTTATTATTAAAGGTTGACTTACAATCAATTATATGAATGACTGATTTACTGAAGTATTATTTGGAAACCTTAAAATACCCTCCTTTGATGCAATGCAAAACCTTAGAATAAGAAGGGGTAGAAGTAAACCTTTCATAAGATAGTGAAGTAAAGTTTTGTTTTGATACATGTTTTTAGGCAATCTGCTTGGTCCAACGATGATTTAAATTATTGGAAGAAAAGACTTCATTGACTGTGAGTTATTTTAAAGTTCATTATTATGAACTGCTGCAGATTGAGCACTTAGTGGGCGGTTGTTAATATTTTCAGACATATGGCATGATTTAATTCCATAGCATCATGAGTATTATATTGTGGGTTAAACTATATGCCAAAGCATGCAAGTTATTATCATAGTTTGGTGAATCAAAATATACTTCTTGAATAACATACAATTTGATATCATGCATGAATTATTGAGAATATGGAAAACTCATGGGCTATATAAATAACCAATGCTATGAATATAGAGACAAATAGTGACATGGTCCAAATAGATCTCTAATCATGGAAATGAAAAGGACCGAACATCATAGAGACATCAAAACTAGGAAAGACAATTTAAGTCCTTGCACATTATTTCTCTCATGGGTATAGAGTTTCACTATGCTAAGTCCAGTGAGGATAACCAGAAGTGCAACCCAACCCATTCTTTGGACTAAGGTTGAAGCCGAGGTGGAGTCTTCCCATACAACTGAGATACTCTCCTCATGGCATGCAACCAAGCCTAAAAGACTTGGGAATTAGGGAGCTATTCTAGCCGTTCTGCCCTAGGACTAAGGGGGTCATAAGATAATTGAAGTATCATGTTCATGCTTTGCAGGCCTATGAGAGGGTAATCTAGACCTTGGAAATTAAATAATTTGTGCAGAGTCTGATTCTTCAGACTGTTGAGACTAAATAAAGAGGTGATCCTGTCGAGGGAGCAGAATGTAGTACTACATGGTAGTTGCATGGTGTGGGTCTAGGGAGATATACATACGAAGGTCTCGAAGCATGGGCTAAGGGTACGACTTGTGAGATCGAAAGGAGATAATTTCGCAATCACCAGTTATCTCTGCTAACGTCAGTATGACGGGCACTAGGCAGAGTCCTAGAAGGATATTGATGGGCTTGGGGGTAGTCTCTGATCAGGACATACCCTAAGTATAAGATGACAGCCCTAGAAAAAAAAATACAAGAAAAAAAAAGAAAATAACATCTTACATACAATGATGACGTAATCATCTTTAAAATTCCTACAATATAACTATATCATGCATGACTATATTTCATTAAATCCACGTATAATGTATGTGCCCTTACAATTGTTGGGGATAACTCTTTCTGTAAGCCACTGCACTGCAAGACTCATCACATATTATTTTCCCGCGTGCAGGTATTCGGACATCGGGTAGATTAATGGGGAGTGACGGGGACTTACAAAGACTATCATGACATGGTTAAAACTTTATACGTTATAGTTGGACTGTACTAGTTTCAAAGAAACATTTGTTGTAATAAGATGTAATTGCAAAAAATTCTCACAAGTTTCTGTCAAGTGTAGAATATATATAAATTATAATTTAGCATTGTATAAGTTCTTCCAAACTCATACGGCAGTTGTCATATTGCCGACACAGGATCGAGGCGTGACACTAAAACTTACACTAGAGTTTATGAATTCAAGATTCACTATGTAAACCCTATTTTTCTTTTAAAAAATAAAATAAAAATTATTACTTGGCTTATTAACGGAGTTGGTTAGAGTGTTGTGCAAATAACACAAAGGTCACGAGTTTGATACTTGCACGGGTCATTGGTCTATTTAGTCTCACATCTGAGAATTCTTGGAAAGGAGTTGCATCATAGTTCTATTTATTAGATGGTGCCCTCCTTCACACCTGCAATATGAAATCTACCCATACAATGGGTTGTGGTGTCACGCCTCGTACCTTCCCCTATGGCACGTGGCAAACCGCAGTGAACTCCACATATAGCCCCGTTTACTCCCGAAGCTATATGGGAACCCACTAAGTGTACCTGATGTATATCCCCTCTATTTATGGAAGGAGAGAACCTGGATGACAGATCAATATAACTCTAAAAATATATATTATTAAAACCAAATCTTTACTACAGTAGCACACACTTATATACAAGTAATTTACAATCAAAATGGATACATGCCCAAGGTTATATAAAGTACCTAGCCAGTGGATCTCTATACATACAAAACCAAGGTAGAATTGTCCTACCTTTCAAAAGAAATTAGGTACCTGACTATATACTGCGATATCTATCAGTCTCTCTCCTGCTGATCCTGAAAAATAAAAATGAGTTCCCCTACGGGGTGAGTAACGTCGTACTCAGTGAGTTGGATAGAAAACAATGTAAAACCGAGAACATAAAATAACAAAGTCTCAAGAATAGAATCATATGACTATTCGTGTGCAATAGCCAATCAAAATGAGTAATCAAGAATCACACAAGACTATATCTGGGGCTGGCATAATCAAAATACAGTTGTGGCCAACAACTGTTACCTCAGGGGAGGAATCATGAATCATAAGGTACTCAAATCATAATAGAAGTGCAAGACTAGAATCACAAAGCCCCCTTTCCCCCTGGGTTGCCCAATGGATTTCGCTACCTGGTATCCATAGCTAATCCATAGTAAAAACCCAGTCAGGAGTATCCCGACCTCCCATCCTGACCTCGAGCACTAACATCCCATGCCCCTCTCACTAGGCGGCCCATGGGTGTGCTAATAATGTAATATCTTATCACTGCAGTGAAAGTGCCTATAGCACTATCCAGTATCAGATAATACTAGTCATATGCATTAACAAGTGAAAGAGGTATCACAAAGAGTCAGGCAAATACATATGCTAGATCTAGAGTCAATAAAAGCATAGTATCATGCTTATAATGAATCAAGGAACAACAATAAATAGCTTATATCATCAAGCAAGAATATCAAGGGTTATTCACAACTCATTTAAGTTAATAATCAAGATTATATACACTAGCAGGAGAGTCCAAAGAAATATCAAGCATATCTAACCAAAGGGATATAGTTCTCCTGGACTAAACATTGAGAACTATCCCGTTTATTCTACCTGGAGAATAAACACTCACCTGATTCTATCGTGATAAGCACGTTCTAGTTCGTATCGCGAATGTTCGTATCCTCGTGCTTGCTTACCGAATTTCCTGTGAATATTTCAACGAATTAAATCTCTCAATCCGGTAACAAGTTTACAAATCCGTCTTCACCAACATTCTTAAAATAATCTCTAGAATCACCCTAATTTTTATCTCAAGTTCGCCGGAAAGTTTACCGGAGCTCGCCGGAAACTCGTCGGAAAGTTCGCCGGAACACTCACCGGCGAAGTTCTCCGAACAGTACCAATATTGGTACCATTCGAAAGCTCTCATCACAAGGATTCCAAAAATCATATTTTCCCCAATTATTATAGCTCATACGAGATCAATTTCACGAATTAATCCAATTTGGGCGAAAACCCTAAGTTATGGTTTTTAGCTCGCCGGCGGCCGACAGCGGCCAACAGCTCTCAACTCCGGTACCAATGGAAAGCTCTCGTCTAGGAGAAGCCATAGGTACCAAGTTTGCGAAGTTCCGCGGCCGGAATGGCCAGCAATCGCCGGAGCAAGCTCCGGCGACGAAGTTTCGCCGCCCCCACTTCTCTCTTCTTTTTCTCCTCCAAATCTCAACCAAAGCTGTAAAATGATACCTCTAATGTGTTCTCCTCACTCTCTTGATGTCGTGGTTCAAATCCCGTCGAAAAATACGATCGATAAGTCCTCCAAATGTCAACACCAAAGTAACAACTTGTTCTTCGTTGTTACTGTGCAAAAGAAAGAGGAGAGAGAGGAAGAAAACCCGCGTGCGTCGTCGGTGGGTGAAAATTCTGATTTTTATAAATAATTTAAATCTTTAATTCACATTTAATCCTAACCGTTCATTCTTGATTCAACGATTTGATCGATCAAACGACATCCAAATCACGATCCGTCTGCGTCGTTGGATTCCTTATCAAAAATACTATGTGATGGTATAATTTTCATGTCAAAATTTCATACTAATTTTTTTTACAAATAAGTCCTTCTATTATTATTTTACAAAATTATCCCTAATACAAAACTACAAATCTCACATCCTACCCCCCTTAAAGAAATTTTGTCCTCAAAATTTAGCTTAAGTCAATGCTTGAAACAGCTGAGGATACTTCCTTTTCATATACTCTTCTGATTCCCAAGTGAATTCTTCTACCTGTGCACTCCTCCACAACACCTTAATCATCCACACATCCTTATTTCTTAAGATTTTCTTCTTTCGCTCTAAAATTTGCACAGGTTGTATCTTATAACTTAAATTATCTGCAAGCTCTATCGGGGGTGTTTCTAAAACTCGTTCTGGGTCTACAATGCATTTCCTTAACATTGATACATGAAATACATCATGTATTCTAGCCATCTCCCGTGGTAACTTCAATCTGTAAGCTACTGGACCAATTCTATTAACGACTCTGAAAGGTCCAACATATCTAGGATTTAACTTTCCTGTGTTTCCAAACCGTATAATTCCTTTCCATGGAGCTACTTTCAAATAAACCATATCCCCAGGTTGGAACTCTAATTCTCTTCTTCGGTTATCTGCATAACTTTTCTGTCTATCCTGGGCTACTTTCAATCTTTCCTTAATAATTTTAATCTTTTCTGTCGTAGTTTCTATCAACTCATTTCCTTCTATTCTCCTTTCTCCCACTTCATCCCAACATAACGGTGTTCTACATTTTCTTCCATACAAAGCCTCATACGGTGGCATTCCGATGCTAGCCTGATAACTGTTATTGTAAGCAAACTCAATCAACGGTAAGTGTTGATCCCAATTTCCCTGAAATTCCAGTACACAAGCTCTTAACATATCTTCTAGAGTTTGGATTGTTCTTTCCGACTGGCCATCAGTTTGGGGATGAAAAGCTGTGCTAAACTGTAATGTCATCCCCAAAGCTTCATGCATCTTTGGCCAAAAACGAGAAGTAAATCTGGGATCTTTATCAGAAACAATGGCAATGGGAACTCCATGAAGTTTCACAATCTCCTGAATATAGATTCTGGCTAATTTGTCCAATGAATAAGTATTATTAATTGCCAGAAAAAGAGCAGATTTCGTAAGTCTATCCACAATTACCCATATTGCATTATGATTGCTGGATGTACGAGGTAATCCTATCACAAAATCCATAGTGATATGTTCCCATTTCCATTCTGGAATTGGCAAAGGCTGTAGCTTTCCTACCGGTCTCTGATGCTCAGCTTTAACTTGCTGACATATAGGACACTTAGCTACATAATCTGCAATATCTTTCTTCATACCAGGCCACCAATAATTTCCTTTTATTGTGCGATACATCTTTGTACTACCCGGATGCATTACATACGCCGAGGAATGAGCTTCCTCCAATATAGCTTTCCCGAGTTCAACTTTATTAGGGACACAAACTCTGTCTCGGTATACTAATAACCCGTCATCTCTCATTCTGAACTTAGAATTTTCTTCGGTTTGCATCTTTTGAATTACTTTACTTAATTCCTCATCTGTGCTTTGCAAAACCCGAATTTCTTCATGAAGTGTAGGTTGGACAACAAATGTAGCTAGCATCTCACTAACTGCATCATAATTCAGCTGAATTCCCAAAGATTTCAATTCTACTAGCTGCGGTAATGTAGTGGCTGAAATATGTGATAATGTAACTGACTTTCTGCTCAAGGCATCAGCTACTACATTTACTTTTCCGGGATGATACTCAATTATCAAATCATAATCCTTTATTAACTCCAACCATCTTCTCTGTCTCAAGTTTAGCTCTTTTTGAGTCATAATATACTTCAAGCTCTGATGGTCAGTAAAGATATGACATTGAACTCCATATAAATAATGTCGCCATATCTTTAATGCAAATACTACTGCTGCCAGTTCCAAATCATGAGTAGGATAGTTTAATTCATGTTTCCTTAGCTGACGGGATGCATAAGCAATAACCTTTCCTTCCTGCATCAATACACATCCTAACCCTTGTCTAGAAGCATCACTGTATACTGTATAATCTTCATTAGGCTTTGGTAATGTCAGAACTGGAGCAGAAGTAAGACAGTCTTTGAGTTTCTGAAAACTCTTTTCACATTCCTGATCCCATTCAAATTTCACTTCTTTTCTGGTCAATCGAGTGAGTGGTCCAGCTATCTTAGAAAATCCCTCAATGAACCTTCTATAATATCCAGCTAGACCTAAGAAACTACGAATCTCCGTAACATTCTTGGGTTGTTCCCATTTCAAAACTGCTTCAACTTTATTTGAATCAACCATGATACCTTTTTCTGATACGGTATGTCCCAAGAATTTCACTTCTTTTAGCCAAAATTCGCATTTGGAGAACTTTGCATATAGTTTCTTTTCTCGCAGTGTTTGTAATACTATTCTCAAATGTTCAGCATGTTCCTTTTCTCCAGAAGAATATATCAGAATATCATCTATGAATACAATAACAAACTTATCCAGATATGGATGAAATACTCTGTTCATTAAGTCCATGAATGCAGCTGGGGCATTTGTCAAACCAAAAGGCATTACTACAAACTCATAATGTCCATATCTGGTCCTGAAAGCAGTCTTAGGGATATCTGACTCCCTGATCCTCAATTGATGATATCCTGATCTCAAATCAATCTTTGAAAATACCTTAGTTCCTTGTAGTTGATCAAAAAGATCATCAATTCTCGGGAAAGGGTATTTATTCTTGATGGTCACCTTATTTAATTGTCTATAATCGATGCATAATCTCAAGGTACCATCTTTCTTCTTTACAAATAATACCGGTGCTCCCCAGGGTGAGGTACTCGGTCTGATGAATCCTTTATCAAGTAATTCCTGTAACTGTACTTTCAATTCACTAAGTTCTGTAGGTGCCATTCTATATGGTTGAATAATGATAGGGTGAGTGCCTGGTTGTAATTCAATAAAGAAATTCACTTCCCTATCAGGTGGTACAACTAGTAATTCTTCAGGAAATACATCAGGGAATTCACATACCATCGGTATCTCTTCTAGTTTGGTTCCTGAGATGGATGTGTCTATTATATGAGCTAAATATGCTACACATCATTTCCTTATTAATTTCCAAGCTTGTAGCGCCGAAATCACACAAGTCGGTAGAATTCGGCGATTCCCAGTAAAATGTAATTTAGGTGTTCCCTCTATCGAGAATATCACTTCCTTAGTAAAACAGTTGACTGTGGCTTTATGTCGGGCTAACAAGTCAATCCCCAGTATCAAGTCAAGATCAGACATATCTAATGGGATTAGGTCTGCTAGTAATATGATATCTCCCAACATAATCTCACAGTCCTTATAAACCGTATCTCTAAGAACTATCCCGTTTATTCTACCTGGAGAATAAACACTCACCTGATTCTATCGTGATAAGCACGTTCTATTTCGTATCGCGAATGTTCGTATCCTCGTGCTTGCTTACCGAATTTCTTGTGAATATTTCAACGAATTAAATCTCTCAATCCGGTAACAAGTTTACAAATCCGTCTTCACCAACATTCTTAAAATAGTCTCTAGAATCACCCTAATTTTTATCTCAAGTTCGCCGGAGCTCGCCGGAAAGTTCGCCGGAACCCTCACCAGCGAAGTTCTCCGAACAGTACCAATATTGGTACCATTCGAAAGCTCTCATCACAAGGATTCCAAAAATCATATTTTCCCCAATTATTATAGCTCATACGAGATCAATTTCATGAATTAATCCAATTTGGGCGAAAACCCTAAGTTATGGTTTTTAGCTCGCCGGCGGCCGACCGGCGGCCAACAGCTCTCAACTCCGGTACCAATGGAAAGCTCTCGTCTAGGAGAAGCCATAGGTACCAAGTTTGCGAAGTTCCGCGGCCGGAATGGCCGGCAATCGCCGGAGCAAGCTCCGGCGACGAAGTTTTGCCGCCCCCACTTCTCTCTTCTTTTTCTCCTCCAAATCTCAACCAAAGCTGTAAAATGATACCTCTAATGTGTTCTCCTCACTCTCCTGATGTCGTGGTTCAAATCCCGTCGAAAAATACGATCGATAAGTCCTCCAAATGTCAACACCAAAGTAACAACTTGTTCTTCGTTGTTACTGTGCAAAAGAAAGAGGAGAGAGAGGAAGAAAACCCGCGCGCGTCGTCGGTGGGTGAAAATTCTGATTTTTATAAATAATTTAAATCTTTAATTCACATTTAATCCTAACCGTTCATTCTTGATTCAACGATTTGATCAATCAAATGACATCCAAATCACGATCCGTCTGCGTCGTTGGATTCCTTATCAAAAATATTATCTTATGGTATAATTTTCATATCAAAATTTCATACTAAATTTTTTTACAAATAAGTCCTTCTATTATTATTTTACAAAATTATCCCTAATACAAAACTACAAATCTCACATGTGGGCTGTGGTCTTGCCAAGCCTAATATAGTTTGACAATGTGCGTCGCGAATATGAAATCTACCTATACAATGAGTTGTGGGCTGTGGTCTTGCCAAGTCTAATATAGTTCGACAATGTTATATATTTAAATTGTATTAATTGAAATTAAAATGATTTATTTAAAATTTTTATGGAATTAATGAAATTAGGAGATTGTAAATTGAGATAATTAGATTATTGGATTATTTTAATTTATGAAATTGAATAATTTAGAATTCTATAAATTTATAATGTGATAAAATTTAGAAAATTAGTTTATTTAGATTTTCTAATTAATGAAGTTTGATAATTTAGGATTTATAAATTTAATTGATGCAGTTAGATCTTTTTACAGAATTTATGAATTTTAGACTATGGCTAAATTGGGTAATTAAGTTAATTAGATTTTTCTAATTAGTAAAATTAGAGAATTTTTAATTGAGTTATATATAATAATTAAATTTTTACATAAGTATTAAAATTATCTTAGATTAATAAAGTAGTATAATAGATCAAACTGTTAGAATGATTTAATTATGCAAATAGAAATTTAATTATGCTCTTACTGTATAATTTAAATGTAAACATGTTTGATTGAATAACTATGGTGGTGGTATTTGATTTAAATTGTTAAATGATTAATTGATCAAAATAAAAGTAACAAAAAAAAAATTGATGTGAGGTTGTGGGTAGTGGGGTTAGTTAAGAGGATTGTTTGAGATGTATTATTTATGCATGTTTGGTTGTTTGCATTGGATTTATTTTAGAAAATTATTGGTTGTTGTGCTATTACTTGATAAATCACAGTTTGATTTGTGTTGAAGTAGAGAGGAACTGCTTTGCTTGATTGAATTGCTTGTTCGTTTAAAGATTCACGGCCAAGCTGTGATTCTTGTTTAAAAATCTTCTTTGAGACTCAGGTGAGGGTTTATGGTTTCAAATTTATTTGGCCTACTACAGATGCTGAGTCCTAAGGGTCGTTGTTAATTATTGTACATGCTGATAAGTTATATATCTGCTTGGTTGCATATTTAATTGACATGTGAATTGTTGGAAGTTATATCATGCTAGTTCCTGCTGATGTTATAATAAGCATGCTCTTGATATGAGTTTGAAAATAATATCATGCTAGTCAATATATGATGCTATCATATGTTTGCTCTTGATATGAGTTGTAAGTTATACCATGCTGGTATGTGAATTGATTCTGTTATATGCATGTTATTGATATTATGCTCATGTTATGATATTATTTAATATGTTTATGTTGTTAAAGATGTAGAGACACTTAGTGAGAACATGAAACATGTGGACATGAGATAATACTTGAAACACTTTAGGGTGATATTATGATAACACCTAGAGTGATCTGATTTGATATATGATTAAGAACTCTAGACGTCTTAGGGTTATGATAACCCAGGAGAGGATGTTGAGTTCTTGGGCATCGTATGTGCCAACATGTGGTGAGGAGCCATGTGCTAGTAAGGTGGAAATGCAAGTTCGGTTGACCTAAGTCACTAATACCTTGGTGTAGCCGAGATCTCACTTCGGTGTTGAACTCAACTTAATTGTGTTACACAAGGTAGAGGGTGTACTAGGAACAGTACCGTCCTATGCGCTACCGAGGCTAGGGAACCTGATTGACACTAGCATGCTCAACAGTGGTGGGATCCCTGAGCAGTCCAGGTTCATTGGTATTATATATGGTGGATCTCAGCTTGCTAGGATGTAGATGTTTATGATTTGTGATTTGGTATGGTGATCCTGCCATAGTGCAGAATTACAACACTATATGGTTACTTGGCTTGGAAAGATCTTGTGTTAGTGAGAAGGGGTACCGTGATCATCAGCTCCTTCTGCCAACGTCAGTGTACAGACATATAGGACAGAGATATAGAGTTGATACTGATGGGTTTAGGGAAATATCTGACGAGGGATTTACCTTAAACATAGGCTGGTTGCCTTAGGTATAGAATGGATAGATGATGATATGTGAATTAAAGTGATATAACATCTTTGGTTTAATGACACTGTTATGATCGTATGCTGTCATATATTATAGTATGATCATGTTTATGATATTCTATATTTACTGTTTGGTAATACCTCATTTGACATGTGGTATTAATGTATGATATTTTGTTGACATGTTGAATTAATATGTGATACAGTGGATGTAATATTTTGTTGGGTTGTACAATATCCTAAACCCATTATTTTAAGGTGCTCTCTCTGTAGCCTCACTGAATCTCGCGACTCAGATGTGCACATTTTTCTCCTATTGCGCAGGTTACAGGTTGGCTAGTAACCGAGAGTGAGGGAGAACCTAGCTTGGTGAATAATATCAATTTGGCGACCTAGATAGAGATGTAAAATAGTAGTGATAGTTAAATTATCAAATATATTTGCTTCCACTATGTTTAATTAATAAAATTGTAGTGCTTTGTGATACTTTTTAGCCTTGTATAAGTTGTGGTGTTAAAGTACATCTTATACGGCGGTTGCTACGTACCCAAAGATGGAATTGGGGCGTGACAATTAAAGTGGTATTAGAGCATAAGTTTAAAAAGATGACATTACAAGTAAGGATAGGACTTAGGATACATCATAGGCCTAAGTACACATGTGAGACAATTTTGATGGGGTAAAGAGAGATTCTAGGGATACATGGGGTATCCTTTTATGCCTATGTTACCCTTTACTTGGTTGCGTTGTGTTTATATCCTTGTTTGATGATGTTCTATGCTTGTTTTTGGTTGATATTAGTATGTAAGTTGGTTGCTAGTTGTTGGGTGCTTTTGAGTTATATTGATTGTACTTAGATTGTATTGTGATTGCTGAAAGCTTGACATAGGAAGACCTAGACATTAAGAATATTCCATATGATTGTATTGTGATTGGAATAAATTACAAGGAAGATTAGGAAAGAATAATTTTTAAATCCCTCCCAAGTTCTTAACCTTTGATTAGGTATATTCCACTAATCGTTGGAACTCATTCAAGTTGTTTGTTCGTATTCCTTGATTACTCCATATTCTTAATACTGTGAGTTCCATCTATACTTGTCTTTTGGAGGCCGTTGGAGCTATTTTTTACTAATGGTGGAAATTTTTTTCCTCTCAATTTTGAAACTCCAACTTTAGCAATCCAACTGCTCTCTTCATGTTAGGGTAGTTCGTTATACTATATTAAGGCAATCCAACTTTAGCCTCACCGAGTCTCGCGACTCAGATGTGCATATTTTTCCCCTATTATGCAGGTTACAGGTTGGCTAGTAGCCGGGAGTGAGGGAGAACCTAGCTTGGTGAACAATATCACTTTGGCGACCTAGATAGAGATGTAAAATGGTAGTGATAGTTAAATTGTCAAATGTATTTGCTTCCGCTATGTTTAATTAATAAAATTGTAGTGCTTTGTGATATTTTTTAGCCTTGTATAAGTTGTGGTATTGAAGTACATCTTATACGGCGGTTGTGACGTGCCCAAAGATGGAATTGGGACGTGACACACTACATTTCAAATAATTAATTTTTCACTAGCTAGTTAGTGAGCACTGTAAACTAATTATCGCTTAAACACGATAACCACTATAAATTATCACTCTCTTAAACATCTTTAGCCAACTTGGCTAGAATCGATAAAAAATCTATTCATACGATTGATTTTTAATTATGCAAAAAGTATATACTCATTGGGTTGGAGCAATAAGACTTGACATTAGAGATCGTGGATTTAAGATTCACTGAATTCAAATAATTGATTTTTGATTAGCTACTCAATAATCACTGTAAACTAATTGTGCCTTAAACCCAATTATCACTATAAATTATCACTCCCTTAAACATCTTCGGCCAACATGGCAAGAATTGATAAAAACTCTATTCATATGATTGATTTTTCATTATGCACAAAGCGCATGCTCATTGGATTAGAGCGAGAAGACTTTTTTTTTGAAAGATAATATTGCATTCATTTTACCAATCTGAAATGATATAATATATTATCCAAAGGATGTGAAAATACACAAAATAAAATAAAACATAAGAAAACTAAAATGAAACATGAGTTGGAGCAATACAACCATCAAAAGTACTTCACCGAGTCAGCTCAAAATGAAGCACTAGCTATCTATTAGATTTTAAGGTTGCTTGTGAGTATTGAAAAATATAAGAGCTGTAGCTGCTTGTATAGCTAATGCCCTTGTTGAATTTGAGTTACCCAAGAAACATCTTCTGTTTCTCTCACCCCATACACTCAAATACCATATAACTAATTATTTCATCTTTAACAATTTCATTATCTCATCTTCTTTCACAGCCTATGGAATTCGTGTGATAGCATATGACTATGTTTGCAAGAGTTGCAAATATATATGTAAACCCTATTTTCTTTATAAGAATTTTTTTAAAAAAGGTTATTATAATATTAAAATAATAAAAGTAAAAAAATAGAAAAGATAATAAAAATAAATAATAATATTTATCAGATGAAATTAGAATATATATATATATATTTAAATAAATAAATATAAAGTAAATAGAAAAATTTAAAAAAAAAAAAGAAAAAAAATTAAAACCGTCGCTGCACGTGCATCGAGTCAGGGCGAGTCAACCCGGCCGAGTCGGTCGACGAGTCACCGACTCGTCGATAGAGTATTAAACCCTCGCCGAAGTAGAGGTCGTGGCAGGGGTCCGAGGGTTACGACGCGGCGACTTCCACACACCATCGGTGGTCGTTGTCTTCGACGGAGGAGGAAGCTGGCGAGCTGGGGCCTCATCTACGAAGACGGTTAGGAGTTGTAGTAGCCCGGCGAGCCGCGGTTGTGTGGGAGGCAGCGAGCGGACGGAGAACAGGGGAGTCCCCCTGTTTCCATTGTGAGCACTGACGAGGGGTTCGACGAGCTCTTTCTCCCACCGTGGCGAGCTCTCCAGGGTCGACTCGCCTCTCTTGGTGTTGGTTTTGAGTGGGGGCCATAGCGAGGAGGCATGAGGTCGGCGGAGAATAGGAAGGGGGCGGTGGAGCAGGGGACGTCTCTGTCTCGTTTAAATTTGCTAGCACAAGGGCGCGGCGAATACTCTTCCTTCCGCGGTGAGTTCTCTCGAAGCGAGTAGGCTCAGTTGGAGACAATATCGAGCGGCGACCGCGGCGAGGAAGACGCTGGCGCAGCTGGGAGCAACGTCGATCGGGCAGCCGAGGAAGAGAGACGATGGCGACTGTGGGAGGTGTTTTTAGCCCACCGACGGGCGATTAGGTGGCGAGAGGGCTGAGGAATGCCTAGAGGAGGTAGGCACGTGTTTCTGGTGAGGTTGCAGTGGCGATCGACGGGGTTGAGGGCGGACTCGACGGTAAGCGCTCGGCAGAATTCGAGCCGAGGGCGAGCGGGGAAGAAGAGTTCGACCGCACGTGCGAAACATGTGCAGCGATTCAGCTTGCTGCGGCTCAGGCCAGTTTGACCCGGTTCAAGACCGGTTCGGTCCGATTCGGGCCGGTTCGATTGCAGGTTGGTTGGCTTTCATAGTTTTAAGACCGATTCGAGTCGGTTCAACATTGCTAGAGCTTTTTCGTAAGTTTTGAACATTAAGAAAATTATTTAGAATTTTTAACATATTTTAGGGGTGGTTTTTGAATTATTTTAAGTTGAGTTCAGGGTTTTGAGTGCGTTAAAAATGTCAGAAAAATCTAAAATAAATTATGATGTTATGTTATGCTTAAACATATTTTCTGTGATTTAATTATAAATTTTAAAGATTATTATAATTTAATTGAGATAATCTGGATTAATTTAAGATTTAAATGAATTAATTATATGTTATATACATGAAGTAATATTTTGATAGGTGTTGACATCTAAGTTGCATTAATTGAAATTAAAATAATTTATTTGTAATTATTATCAAATTAAGAAATTTAGGATATTGTAAATTGAGGAAATTAGATTAATTAGATTTTTATAGATTAATAAGATTAAATAATTTGAAATTTTATAAATTTATAATGTGATAAAATTTAGGAAATTAATTTATTTAGATTTTCTAATTAATGTAATTGGATAAATTGGGATTTTGTGAATTTAATTAATGTAATTAGATTTTTACAAAATTATTA
Source organism: Thalia dealbata (assembly GCA_030544415.1). Lineage (NCBI taxonomy): Eukaryota > Viridiplantae > Streptophyta > Magnoliopsida > Zingiberales > Marantaceae > Thalia > Thalia dealbata. The sequence goes on from CM060457.1 coordinate 17,576,050, forward strand.
AACTTATTTTAGGATTAATTAAGGTGATATATATTGATTAAGATTTTTGGGTATAATTAAATTGTTAAACTAAATATTATTTTAATTATGTTTGATTGTATTAGATTGTGATTGTTAATGTGATGGATGATTGGTTGATTATAAGAAATTAAATAAAATAAAGAAAATGATGTGAGGATGTGAGTAGAAGGGTAGATAGGAAATCTTTAATTGAATTATATGATTTATGATTGTTAGATGTATTTATTTTATCTTAGAAAAATTGACTGCTGTGTTGTTGCTTGATAAATCACGGTCAAGTTGTGATTTGTGTTGGAGTAAGAAGGAGTTGTTGTGCTTGATTGTTTGCTTACTTGCTTTTAAGAATCACAACTAACGTGTGAATTCTTATTTAATACTATTTTGAGACTCAGGTGATGATTTATAGTTTCAAATTTATTTGGCCTACTACAGTTGCTGAGTCCTAAGGGTCGTTGTTAATTATTATACATGCTGATAAGTTATATGTCTACTTTGTTGCATATTTAATTAGCATGTGATTTATTGGAAGTATGCATGTTAGTTTACATATGATGCTATTATATGCATGCTCTTGATATGAGTTTGAAAGTTATACCATTCAGGTATATGTATGATATTGTTATATGCATGCTCTTGATGTTTATACTCATGTTATGTTATTATTGATATATTCATGTTGCTAGAAATGTAGAGACACTTAGCGAGAACATGGAACATGATGACATGAGAGATAACTAGAGACACTTTAGGTACATGTTGTGACAACACCTAGAGTGATCTTATTTGATATCTAACCGAGAACTTTTGGACATCTTAGGGTCATAATAACCTAGGAGATGACATTAGGTTCTTGGTTGGATATGCTACCAACATGTGGTGAGGAGCCATGTGCTAGCCAAGGTAGAAATACATGCTCTGTTGACTTAGCCTCAAATACTTTGGTGTAGCCGAGATCTCACTTCGGTACAGAGCTCAACTTATTTGGGTTACTCCAAGGTAGATGGGTGCTAGGAACAGTACCGAGCCATGTACTACTAGTGCTAGGGTACTTGATTGACGATGTGGGTCCCTGAGCAGTCCAGGTTTATTGGTAGTATATGTGATGGTCTCAGCTTGCCAGGCTGTGGATGGATGGTTTTTAGTGGTTTGTATGGTGATCCTGCCATGGGGCAGAATTACAGCGCTGTATGATACTTGTGTTGCATAGAAGGAGTGTCGTGGTCACCAGCTCCTTCCGCTGTACATGCATCTAGGATAGAGATATAGAGTTGATACTGACGGGTTCAAGGAAAATCTCTGATGGGGGTTTACCTTGAACATAGGTTGGCTGCCCTAAGAATAGTACTGGATAACTTGTTATATATTGGTTAATGTGATATGTTACTTTTAAATTTGAGTTACTGTTATGAATACAGTTTTGTACCATGTTCACGTGCCTTGTTTAAATAATGTGACTGCTACATTGATATGTTAAATTTTGTTATATATTGTGTTATGTTAATTTAAATGTGTGATTTGGTAGATATATTTACTTGTTGGTTTTGTACAATATCTTATACCCATTTTTAGGGTGCTTTCTCTGTAGCCTCACTGAGTTTCGCGACTCAGATGTGCACATTTTTTTCCTGTTGCGCAGATTACAGGTTGGCCAATGATGCGGGGAGCGAGGGAGAATCTAGTTATGACGAAATATAATTTACTTTGAAAATCCAGATAGAGATTTCACTGTTGTAGTACTGATGTAAAATATACATTGTTTATGTTTCCGCTGTGATTAATAAAAAGAAATTATTGTGTTTTGTGATACATCTAGCCTTGTATAAGTTGTGGTGGAGAAGTGCAGCTTATACGGTGGTTGCCACGTACTCAAAGGTAGATTTGGGGCGTGACAATATATACCATCCATTTTTTGTATAAAGACATTGAAAGAACAAATGTTTTCTTGTCTCAACTTCATCTTTACATAGACTGTAAACTTCATCCATTATGATGCCTTTACATACCAAACGCATTTGGTTATGTAATTTATCTTTCCTCATTAGCTAATTGAAGAAGTTAATTTTCAAAGACAACTTAGGTTTCCATAAAATGAAACCTTCAGTATCTTTGATACCCAATTCCTTTATAAGACTATACATCGAATGCATTGAGAAATTTTTAATTTTTGTCCATCTCCACCAAATTTGCTTATTTCCTTCGTCAACTAGTATGTCCCTTATGTCATCAAGCAACCTCTCCAACACTGTTGGGGAAATATCATTATGCAAAGCCACTATCCAACCATTGAACATCCCATCTTCCCACCTAGCCAATTGAGATAATGTGGTATTTTGATGTTCTATGGCTAGGAAGACCTCATTATGTATATCTTCCATCCTTCTGTATTTTATCCATAGCTCAAACCAAAAATGACATGACCCGATCCTCTGTCGGACGTGACAACCGCCGTAAGAGCTGTGAAAACTCATACAAGGCTTATAAAAATCACACTAAATTTTCGCATTTATTATAACAAGTTTGTCCACAATGTAAAATTCTATTAAACAGGTTAGTCACCAAAACTTGTTATCAATTACATATTTATAGCTAACACAGTCCAACTCCAATTAAGCAATATTTACTCTTGTAGTTCCTCGATGTGACTCCCATCATTTCCAAAGTTTCTCCATCTACCCGACCCGAGACCCGTTACTTGCGCATGGGGAAAAATTTGCATGCGCTGAGTCTTGCGACTCAATGGATACAAAAGGAGAAAATCCCGGCAAAAGTACAGGCTAAAGTAATATTTATGTCCAGAGGTGTAAGCAATATCACAATATAGCAGTTAATATTTCATGTATAAAATAATAAAGATCAAATATGAAGGATGTGCTCAGTTGTCAAATGTTGTCTCATATCTAATTTTAGTTTAACTCCAACTCTAACTACGGGTTGCCATCCTATGCTGGGGTAAACCCTCGTCAGGGATTACCCTCAGACCCGTCTGTGTCCAACTATGTCTCTCCTTAAACCCATCACACTGACGCTGGCAGAGAAGACGGGTGACCGCAGTTCCTTCTCCTTCTAGTCTCGCCAGCCGTATACCCGGACCGCGCTCCGAGACTATCGTATCGTATGTCTCCTATAGACCCTACGATACAAGAAAACTATTTAGCACTATATTTCTATTCTACAACAGGGTCACCTGCTAACATATACTCACAACCTGACCTGCCGGATCCAACATGTGTATCAACTCTGGCTGTCCGGACTACCTCCCAAGCTTGCAGGACTCAGTTGAGGTATGTCAACGTCAACAGACACCTTAGTCCTTAAGTATAGCGGCTGAAGTGAGCTCCTCGGCTCCCAGCTCTTTAGTTTCAGATATATGCCATGGGGATATCTCAGCCTTTGGCGAGAACCCCCTTGTTGGTACTCACCGAACGCTAAAGGATAGGTCAGGTGACGCCTTCCCTACCCATCATTAGATTAACTTAAATGATACCCACCATTCATGAGAGAAGTACTGTGTTATATAGACCTATAAGATTCCTAGTAGTTCATATTCCTAGGAAGTTCAGGTCTATGCTCTAGGTGTTTTAAACTAGTCTATGATATCGTATGTCTGATGTCACCTAATTAGTTTGTCTGTCATCTAATGATAAGTTCAGTGTTTATGTTCTCTTGTATGTCTAATACATACACATGTATATATATATTATGTGTGACAAATACAATATGCATAGAATATTCATAGTTCATAAATCATTCAGTAAACTAATTATTCTCTGCAGAAATTAAGCAAGAAAAATACACAACTGAACAATATACTACAAATTTCACAACTGCCTACACGGGGCTCTAACTGTAGCAGTTCATAATTGAAACCTTAACAACTCACTTTGACTTTTTAATTTCCCCAATAAGGTAGATTTACGGTCAAACTGTGTTAATCATCGTCGATGTAGATCGGTTTGCCTAAAATTCATGAAACATTTGTTCTCAATGATGTTCATGTTATTTATCACTTAATCCCCTCCCTCTTCGTATGATGAATAGAACAAAAGGAGGAACAAAAAAGAATTCAATAGGGGAAGAGAGAACTGATAATAGATCTTCCAACAATTCATGAAATCAATCACTTAAAACAACCAATTAAATTTAAAATAAAATCAATCAATCCAATCATTTAAAATAAAATCAATCAATCCAATCATTTTTAACTCTCCTCTTGTTCTCTTGGCACACCCTAGTTGTTAACTTCCTCTTTCTCCTAGGATTTCAACGTCACTTGATTATAAGTAGTCATAATTGATTTGAATCAACCTATAAACCCTTGATTTTGTGCACAACAGCAGCTTTTGACTATGATAAATATTTAGTCACGCAAGAAGAAAATAAATATCAAGTTTAAGTAAAATGTATAGTTCTTCCATGTCATTCTCCACCTTTTCTATTTCAAAATACTTTTCCAACCCCACTGTCCTCACACTTTGTAGCTAGGAATCCATGCAACAACCCAATCAAGTGAACAAACAGGTTTAACAGAAAAGGAAAGAGAAGAAATTAACAAAAGAAATCAATATATTAAATTATTTTCAACCCTCTCATCTCTCGGCAGATTCTTTGTTGTTTAATACCTTCATTTCTTAATTAATCTCTTTTTCACTCTAAAACTCCTAAACCCTTGTTTTTAAAACTTTTCTTAGATTAAACCTACTAAGTTTCACTTCCACTCCGCCGCCCAACTTTTAACACTTGAACTAGCACCCACTCTCTATGCTTCTAGACCAAATCTTCAGTTTTAACATATTATCTTTTTATCTCTAGTACAACTACATCCCTTCTCTTTGCAGATTTACTTCTCAAAATTTTGCATGTTAACTAATCTCCAATTAATCATGATTAAACTAAACAGTATCATAAATTTATTAAAAAGACAATTTCCTACTCTTCTCTACCTCCGTATCTTTCCCTAAGCTATCATTGATTTCTCCTACAACTCTTCCTTACTAACTTATTCACCCTAACACCCTCTCTGTTTTTACCCAACACTTAATAATAATAGATTCGTATGAACTCATTCAACCATCAAGAAAATTTGTTGCTACCCCCAATCCCATAACTATATATAGACCCTCTCCTCACTGCTCCCATTATTTCTTACCAGCTGTTCTAATCATTTATTAATAAGTGCAGCTATTATGTACTTAGTTACACACCTGGACAGTGCGACAATAAGCAACAAGTATTGCTAAAGTTAGCTTAAAGCAACGTGCAATGTACATTTAGTATCTACATACAATCCTTAAAAGTCCAGTATTCTGTTCGCCCTCATGTTATAAAGCAATATTAAAAGTTTTCCATTTTATCAACTCTTTCCTTGCTAAGACTTAAGAGCATACAACCATGGATCATCTTCTTTCTGAATTTTGATTTAAGACATGTTGGCATGCAGGAGCACAGGATGCAATGAAAGCATTAAGCGAGGAAGATATAGTAGCCTTCTCATTGAGGCAGGACTTACTACACCGAATTTGGCATCATAAAAACTCATTCAAGTTTTCCTTCTTCCTGAACTTGATTTACAACAGGCAATTCTACCCATGCTTAAAACAACATACATTGAAACATCATCCTTCGGCATGCTTTCGACTCATCAGATTTCCCACCATTTGTTGTTAGTAATGGCATCATGAATAACTTTAGAATATCAACGTCTTTAATGCAAACGTGTGTATCCATAGTGATCAAAAGAGTTGAAAGCATCAATTCATAAAAAGGCTGCAAGCAATGTTGGCATATAAGAATCATGTAATAACCATTCGTAAAGATCGACAACAAAAAGCAGGGATTGGAAAACATTTGGAATCCATTTAAACTAGAAAATATATTTTCGATCATGATGGTTTTCTACCCTTAATCCCCAAAGAAAGTTTTTCATCTCATGTTTAAGGGTTTTAGAACCAACTTAATTCGATCCAACTCCATCGTAATCCCTTGAACGGTTTAGGGATCACTCCCATGCCCCTTCCTTCTCCGCCGCAGCCAAGGTATAAAGGGTTTCGTCAGCCAGGATGTAGAAACCCAGAAGTCCAATATTTGAAGGTGGAGTTTGAGATTTTGGGGTCTCGGTGGCTCTACGAAGGAGCCTCCTTTCGAACCGAATTGAGAAGGCCAAGTCATACGAGGAGAGTGCGAGTGTTATGGTTTGGATAAGGCACAAAGACGCCTCTACCCCCGCCAATTCCTCGTATTTGAGAAATTATCCTAGCTACTTTTATTTATGCAATTAATCCAAGCTTTTATCATTAATACTTTTATCTATACATGTACTCTCTTTTTTTCTATCTGATTTTGGGTAAATATACCTATATTTACTTGTTTACTATTTCTACAATCAATATTTTTGTTCCGTGTATTTTATCCTATTTTATTTTATGCTCCTTATTTTTATTTTTTATTAAAAAAAATAGGGGTTTACAATAAACTTATGTTAGCCCCATCTCCAAATTAATAGTCTAGGCTGCACATAACTACCCATCTTAGTTTTGCTATTGCTAGCCATGTATTTGACCATCCTGTAGTGCTCTTGACTATATACCAATTTTTCCTTTTGAAGTATTTCTACTTTACCACGTGAGCCCATGTTGAGGAATTTTTTGTTACTAATTTCCACATCCAAGATTCTAACATGACATCATTATGAGCACGAATGTTAAGAACCTTGTTTTCTTTATATATATATATATATATATAATATTAAAATAATAAATAAGATAAAAATAAAAAAAAAATTAGAAAAAAAAATTGAAAAAGATTGAAGATGAGTTTTTTTAAAATTAAATTTTTAGAAAAGAAGAGAAAAAATTGAAAGATTGAAGATGAGTTTTTTTTAGTCGTAGATCAAGAAAGTCTTGGAAAAGAGTATTTTCTTATTTAAGAGAGAGGAGTTTTTTTTAGTCCCACATCAGGGAAGTCTGGGAAAAGAGTTATATCATTTTCCTATTTAAGAGTTAGAGCCCTCCTTCACACGTTCAATATTCAATTTGCTCATACAATGGGTTGTGGGCTGTGGTATTGTCGTCCCTAGCACAGCTCGACAACATGCGTCGCGTGTGTGTTGGTCTGATTCAGTCCGATTTAGTGAACAGCCGGTTCAGCTACGGTTCAACATGGTTCGTTCCTGGTTTCGCGATTTTACAATCGGTTTGGTCTGGCTTAACGTGACATAGTATTTATTGGTGAGTTTTAGACTTTGGAAAATTTATTTAGAATTTTTATTAAATTTTAGGTACTATTTTAAAATTATTTTTAGTTGGGTTTAGGGTTTTGAGTGCATTAAATTTGTTAGAAAAATCTAAAATAATTTTTGATGCTTTATTATGCTTAAATATAATTTTCTTGATTTAATTAGAATTTTTTAGAATTGTTAAGGTGATTAGAATTATAAATTTGAGTGATTAAGTTATTTAGATTTTCTATTTAGTGAAATTAGATAATCTATGATTATACACATTTATTTGGTATAATTGAATTTTTTACAGAATTATTAGAATTATTTTTAGATTAATTAAGGTGGTGTAATTTAACCAAAATTATTAGTATAATTTAATTGTGAAAAATAGATATTCAATTTAGAGTCTTATAGTATAATTTAAATGTTGTAATATATTTTATAGGTACGACTAGGGTTGATTTGATGTTTGATTGTGGTTGTAGTATTTATGTAAATTGTTAATTTATTTGGTTGATTAAAAAGAGATTAAATAAAAATTAGTGTGAGGTTGTGAGTAGTAAGGGTAGTTAGGAAGATTGTTGAGCTGTGTTATTTATGTATGTTGTTTGGTTGTATTTATTGTATTTTAGGAGATTTGTGTTGCACTGTTATTGCTTGATAAATCACGGCCAAGCTGTGATTTGTGTTGAACTAGGAAGGAATTGCTTTGCTTGATTGCTTGCTTTTAAGAGTTACAGCTAAGCTGTGTTTTTTCTTGAGACTCAGGTGAGGGCTTATGGTTTCAAATTTATGGCATACTATAGTGTTAAGTGTAAACCCTATTTTTCTTAAACAAAAACAAAAAAAAGAAGAAGAAGAAATTATAACTTGGCCTATTAGCTTAGTTGGTTAAAGCGTCGTGCAAATAATACAAAATTCACGAGTTCGATACTTATACGGGTCACTTGTAGTGTGCATCCTTTTCTGTTCCAGAAATATTTAGTCTCGTGCATACAATTGTGATTTAATATATTTATTTCTGAAAATTTGATTTTTACAGAATTATTAAAAGTTGGGCTAGGATTGGTTGATGTATGATTGTGGCAGTTGTGGTTATATGAATTGATTAATCCATTTGGTTGGTTAAAAGGAAATTAAATAAAAGTTGTGTGAGGTTGTGAGTAGAGGGGTAATTAAGATGATTGATTAAGATGTATTATTTATGCATGCTTGCTTGGTTGTCTTTAAATTATTTTAGGAGATTGTGTTGATGTACTATTGCTTGACAAATCACGGCCAAGTTGTGATTTGTGTGGAAAGAAATTGCTTGCTGGATTGATTGCTTGCTTGCTTTAAGAATCACGGCCAAGCTGTGATTCTTGTTAAAGATCTGCTTAAGACTCAAGTGAGGATTTATGGTTTCAAATTTTATTTGGCCTACTACAGATGCTGAATCCTAAGGGTCGTTGTTAACTATTGTACATGCTGATAAGTTATATATCTGCTTGGTTGCATATTTAATTAGCATGTGATTTATTGAAAGTTAAACCATGTTGTTATATGTATGATGTTATTATATGCATGCTTTTGATATGAGTTTGAAGGTGATATCATGCTAGTTCATATATGATGTTATTATATGCATACTCCTGATATAAGTATGAAAGTTATATCATACTGGTACACGTATGATGTTATTGTATGCATGCTCCCGTTGTTTTATGCTCATGTTATGTTGATTATTTAATATGTTCATGTTGCTAGAGATGTAGAAACCTAGTAAGAACATGGAACATGTGGACATGAGATAAAACTTAAGATACTTTAGGTTCATATTATAAGAATACCTAAAGTGATTTAAATTGATATATGACTAAGAACTTGGAACATCATAGGGTTATGATAACCTAGGAGGTGATGTGTGGTTCTTAGACTGGTATGTGCCAACATGTGGTGAGGAGCCATGTGTTAGTACGGTAGAGATGCAAGTTCAGTTGACTTAGGTTACTAATACTTTGGTGTAGCCGGGATCTCACTTCGGTGAAGAACTCAATTTATTTGTGTTACACCAGGGTAAAGGGTGGACTAGGAACAGTACCGTCTCATGCGCTACCAAAGCTAGGGAACCTGAAGACTCTGGCATGCTCAACAGTGGTGGGATCCCTGAGCAGTCCAGGTTCATTGGTATCGTATACAGTGGGTCTCAGCTTACCAGGCTGGAGACGGATGTGGCTGTTGATTTTGTATGGTGATCCTGCCATGGGGCAGAATTACAGCACTGTATGGTACTTGTGATTGGAAAGAAGGGGTGCCGTGATCACCAGCTCCTTCCGCCAACGTCAGTGTACTGGCATATAGGACAGAGACATAGAGTTGACACTGACGGGTTCGGGGAAATCTCTGACGAGGGGTTCACCCTGAACGTAAGAGGTTGCTTTAGGTGTAGAATGGATAGATGATGATATATTAATTAAAGTAATATGACATATTTGATTTAGTGGCAATGTTATGATCATATTTCTTATATCCTGTGATTTGCCATATTGTGATCATGTTCATAATGTTTCCTATTTGTTGCCTTGTTGTATTATTGACATGTTGGTTTAATATGTGATTTTAGTAGATATATTTTCTTATTGGTTTGTACAATACCTTATGCCCATTTTTAGGGTGCTCTCTCTGTAGCCTCACTGAGTTTCGCGACTCAGATGTGCACAATTTTCCCCTGTTGCGCAGGTTACAGGTTGGCTACTAGCGGGGAGTGAGGGAGAACATAACTTGGCGAACAATATCGACTTGGTGATCTAGATAGAGATTTAAAGTGATAGTGTTGGTTTACTTATAAATTGTAATTGTTTCCGCTTTGTTTAAATAATAAAATTGTAGTGCTTTGTGATACTTTTAGCCTTGTATATGTTGTGGTGATTGTAGTACAGCTTATACGGCGGTTGCCACGTGCCCAAAGGTAGTTTGGGGCGTGACAATTAAAGTGGTATCAGAGTATAAGTTTAAAAAGATGACATTACAAGTAAGGATAGGACTTAGGATACATCATAAGTCTAAGTACACATGTGAGACAACTTTGACGGGGTAAAGAGAGATTCTAGGGATACATGGGATATCCTTTTATGCCTATGTTACCCTTTACTTGGTTGCGTTGTGTTTATGTCCTTGTTTTATGATGTTCTATGCTTATTTTTGGTTGATATTAATATGTAAGTTGGTTACTAGTTGTTGGTTGCTTTTGAGTTATATTGGTTGTGCTTAGATTGTATTGTGATAGCTGAAAGCTTGACCTGGGAAGACTTGGATATTAAGAGTATTTCATATGAGACTATAGAGAACTTATTATTGGGATTTATGCCTGCTACTGGTTGATGTTGATGTTGAATACCCCACTGAGATTAGGTGAAATTATTATTACTATATTTTCATTGTATGAATTAGCAACCGAGACTGCCTCAATTCTAGTTGACCTTACTCATCTATTGATCATATGACCCCATCTGGCCACATGATATGGACTAATCAACTACTCTAGCAAAAGTTTATAAATTTCTTCTTGATTTAGTGCCTAAGATATCATGATGTGACTTCTGAACAAACTGAGCATTTAATTGTCTTGGGTTACAACAACTATTTCCCTTCCTTATTGCTAAATAGAGAAGTCATCTACCCATTGGTATTAATATAGCGTAAGATTTATTAGAAATTTAAATATTAACACCATATACAGCCATGGACATTTCAATTATTCTTTATTCATTCTCTTAAATTGGTATACTCTCTCAGGAATAATTTCATCTAAAAGGGTATAGGGTTCCTCTCATTACTCTATAGAAGTGTAAATTGGAAAAGGTACACTTAAATAAAGAGTAAATTCTCATACCCGGTAGCGATATGATTGTTAATACTAAACTTTCTTGTTACATTACTAAAATTTCTTCTAGTAGGAGTATCACCCCTATATCTTCTTATACCAATCTACCTTATAAACCAGTATAGAAACTAAAAGCTTCTTTTCTTTTGAAACTCGCAATGATTGCAACAATTAACTATGTTTTGTCCCTATCTACACCATCTTACTATAAATTTGGCTTATACCTTCTTCAGTCCTCAATGAACTACCAACTAAAGCAACCAACTGGGTGTTAGTTCCAGTCTTAGTCTTTGTTTGGCTATGAAATTTTATCCTTCACTTTCGAATGGTACTCCACCATTATTTCAATAGTTATTTTACCACTCTAACCTTTCAAGCGGTTAGAAATCACTCATGTACCCTTGATATTATTCTTGCTTACAAGTTCCAAGTTATAGCTCCAAAAATTTATCCTCCAAGTTCCAACAATTTTTGAAAGCATCATTGGATTCAAAAGAGATTAATTTTTCAACTTCGATTATTACTTCTCTTTTCCTATCATTTTCTCCTTTATTTTCCAATGCTTGTATTTTCATACTTATTCTTGGAATGAATTACAAGGAAGATTAGGAGAGAATAATTTTTAAATCCCTCCCAAGTTCTTAACCTTTGATTAGGTATATTCCACCGATCTTTGGAACTTATTCAAGTTGATTGTTCATATTCCTTGATTACTACATATTCTTAATACCGTGATTTCCGTCTATACTTGTCTTTCAGAGGCCGTTGGAGCTATTCTTTACTAATGGTAGAAATTTTTCTCCTCTCAATTTTGAAACTCTAACTTTAGCAATCCAACTGCTCTCTTCATGTTAGGGTAGTTCGCTATACTATATTGAGTTAATGGTTCCATTCTCCTATAATTCTTTTGGCAAATAATCATATTTTCTTTGAAGAGTAAGATCTCAACCTTGGTACCCAGGAGAAAAGGTCTATTTCATTCTAAATATTTTAGGACTATTGTTAGAGAGGCAATTGCGGATTTCTTAAGATGATGTACTTCGGAATAATCAATTTTTTGTGATTGTCTCTTTTTCTCTCTAAGCCGACAACATTATTTTATTGGATGCTTAAATAAATTGGCTCAGTTTTGGACCTCCCTACTGTCTCTACTATTCCTTTTGGGTACTAGTTCCAATGTAATCGTTGGAATTTGTTGAAGTCCTTTGGTATCACATGAACTAGTGGGTACCATTGGGGTGTATCCACTATCTTATTTAAATCTTATTCCTCTAGCCCTATTTAACTGTCTTATATGAGTAAACATCACATACTTTCATATCATAAGAACTATACTATGCAATGTAGTTCTTCTTCCTTAAACTAGGCGAAACCAAAGTCCTGATACCCATGAACTATATTCAACTCTATCTATTCCATCATTGTCAGTCAATGATATGCTTCAACAATTTTCTATAGATCTTTAGCGGTGACTATTCTACAAGTGTTGACCATTCTCAAAATACTAATCATCCTTTCATTGAGTATTCTTGGGTGCATTCAAAAAGTGGTACCATTCCTGGCACTAAAGGGACTTAATTTCCTTGTATTCTTCCTTAGTATAATTCCCTTCCTAATCTTTGTCATCTTTCAAAACCTTATTGGTGATACTCTTGACTCTTTCAAGAGAGATTCTAAATACAATCTAGAGCCTCGAGGTGTTGAACAATCTAGTAAGGGTTGCAAGTAAACTCAATGAACTCATAGTGCTGAAAGTTGACATTCTTAGTATGTTAAATTAAGAGAATTGATCTCTTGTTCACATACTTACATATCCTCAATATTGATTATTGAAGACCTTGCCATCTAATTTTAGACGAGCATACCTATTGCATCAAACTAATATATCCAAAATAAACTAGCCTTGGTTTCCAATTTAATTGGTAACATTTATCTTTTATTAAGTTCTTCCTATCATATACTTGCATGATCGAATTACTAACCCTACTTCATTAAGGACTCTTACTGTATTTCTCACTTAGTGATACCATTCCTACCTTAAAATCACAACCATAATTATCATACCGAACTAAAGGATGAACTAAAATAGAAGATAGTGAGATATATCAATCATTATAGCCAAGTATCAGACATCTAGAATTTAATCACCATCAGGATTATCTTATCCCAGAGATTTAATCATCCTGAACTCTCTGTATGTCAAAATCCTATGAAATATGGTAGACACCTTCTTCACTGATACTAAAACCTACCTTCAAAATCTTAGTTTAATTTGATCTCTGTGCAGGAAGTTATGACCTTCCAAAATTTACTAAATCTTGAAAATTTAGTGTACCGAAAATTGAAAACTCTTGAGTTGAAAAACCATTTATCTTTCTACTTGAATCAGTTATGTCTATGCCAACAATAGAATGTATATTCATTCTTTTCTTTTATCTTTGATCTAAAATCTCCCAGTCAGCATAATAAGTACTATGGACTTATGTGAAGAACTAAGCTGAAATTTTACCTTGCTAATTTCAGTTTTCTTTATTCCCTTCACCTAAACTCATACATCTTCGGCTGAACAATCTCCCCTAACAGCTTATATTACCCTACAAAGGTGCAAATAGGCAGAAGTACACTCCCGTGAAAAGTAAAATCCCATGACTAAGGGTAGTGACATGTTTATTGATACTATACTTTATTGTTGCAAATACTAAGTTCATTTCTGATGTGAGGATCATTGCTATACATTCTTGTTCAGATCTAACTTGTACACTTGTACATCGAACATCTTAAGTTCATCATGATACATCAAGTTTTAAGATCACTTAGGAAATGTTCAATCAATTCTCAAATCTTCAAGGAATCATTTTTCCTTTGTCTTGCTGTTTAACCATTGTTGTAACAGCAGCCATCATGCAGTCCATCCTAATAAGATCTTTCTACTTAGTTAAGTATCTACCCTGCTAGGCTAAATAAGGTAATTAGATTTTAATCTTGAACACCAGCTGAAGTGATTGAATTATAGCCTATATTCATTGATCTTTCTTTAATCTTTTGGAGTTATCAATTAAGTTATCTAGATCCAGTGGGAACTTTATATTTAGGAACTGTTGGAAACCCAAGTTACATTATCTACTATCCCTTAAAGCAGGTTTTCAAAACTATTGGTCGATTGTATTAATATTTTGACATACAATTCATGGTATGATGATTTGATTTATTGAAACATTGATTGAAATATCAAAACATCCTTGAGTGCTCTTTCGGTCCTTTGATTTTTGTCCCTTTGATGTGAAGCCAACCCTTAGGATGGGAAAAGGCTAGAAGTAAAACCTTCATGAGTTAGTAAGACTACATGATGTGCCGATGCCGAGTGTGTTCGACCAGGATCCCCGATTTACTTCTTGATTTTGATTATATTGCTTGATGAATTCTTTAGTGATTCATTCTTTTGCCGGGCTCATATGGCCATATCTTCCTTGGAATGGTGAAATCTCAAATTGGTTATCCTTGAGAAGAGAGCTTGTTACCTTCCAAATGTTCTATGTTTGAAAAAGAGTAATTGCATGACCTCTTGGGAAGATATACTTCCTAATAATTAACTTTTTATGATTGTCTCATTATCTTTCTGAGTCAACAAATTTATTTGGGATGTTTAATTTAAATTGCTCCATCTTGAACTTCATAATTATCTTTGTTGTTCCTCTTAGTGACTTATTTTGAATGGAACTGTTGAAGTTATTTAGAGACCTTTAGATGACCAATTAGTACTCTTCATTCCATAGAGTGCTAAATCTAAGGTCTATGAACTTAAATAGGTCCACCCACTTGTGTTCTGATCAATATCGGAGCACAGAACTCTTATGTGAACACGGTATTTTTAAGGGGGCTGACCCTTAGAGATGCTAGGATGTGAGCTAAAGAGCTAAATTGAGACCTATAGGTAAAAGACTTTGATATGATCTTAGGTGTTTGTTAGTGAACCGGATATCAAGACATAGTAATTAGTTGGCGGGATTAGATTGCCTAGCAAAGACAGTGATTGTTTCTCTTCTAGGTTGGTCTGCTCTTACTTTATTTCTAAAGTGATCTAAGTAAGATTGAAGGCAGCTTAGGACAGACAAAGGAGTATATACAGATAATCGGTGGAAGCTATTAGAGATTGCGATTGGGGGACAGAGTGTCCCTAGAAATGTCTCCTTGGAAAGGGTTTTCCCGATTTCACCTGAAGGAGAGGGTTGCCTCTAAGGTGTATTGGACCGTTTGGGATTTCTAAAAGAAGTTTGGGCCGGTGGCTTAATTATATTTACCGGTAAACTTAGACAGAATCCATAACGTGTTCAAAGTGTCAATGCTTAAGAAATATGTGCTAAACCCACCACATATTCTAACTGTACTTCCGATTACCTTGAGAGATGATCTGAGGTATAAAATTCGGACAGTGGCTATAGTTGATCGACACAAGTGAATGTTACGGGGCAAGACCGTATGGAGAGCAAGGTCAAATTAGGGCCAATAACCATGAATTGTTTGCTTAGTATCTTGTTTTGGTTGAATTCTTGCTTGATGAATTGTTTGACTATGTTGAAATTTGTTTCGCTTGATTGAATGATTTATTTAGGTTCTTGTGTCTTAGAAAATATAGTATGTCCAGGAAACTTATGGCGGGTACGTTGTTATTTTTGGAGGACCAAAAATCTTAAGGGGGAGAGGAATTGTAAACCCTGTTTTTCTTTAAAAAAATCAAAAAAAGAAGAAGAAGAAATTATAACTTAGCCTATTAGCTTAGTTGGTTAAAGTGTCGTGCAAATAATACAAAGTTTATGAGTTCGACACTTACATGGGTCACTTGTCTCGTGCATCTTTTTCTAATTAATGAAGATTTATAAATTTAATTGATACAATTAGATCTTTTTACAGAATTTATAAATTTTATGTTGAGATTAAATTGGATAAATAGGGTAATTAGATTTCTAATTAATGAAATTAGGAAATTGTGATTTAATATATTTATTTCTGAAAATTTGATTTTTACAGAATTATTAAAAGTTGTTTATAGATTAATTAAGGAAGTATAATTGATCAATATGATTAATTAAATTGTTAGAATAATTTATTTATGAAAATAGATATTTATTGTGGTCTTATGATATAATTTGAATGTAAGCATATGTATGGCTAGGATTGGTTGATGTATGATTGTGGCAGTTGTGGTTATATGAATTGATTAATCCATTTGGTTGGTTAAAAGGAAATTAAATAAAAGTTGTGTGAGGTTGTGAATAGAGGAGTAATTAAGATGATTGATTGAGATGTATTATTTATGCATGCTTGCTTGGTTGTCTTTAAATTATTTTAGGAGATTGTGTTGCTGTACTATTGCTTGACAAATCACGGCCAAGTTGTGATTTGTGTGGAAAGAAATTGCTTGCTGGATTGATTGCTTGCTTGCTTTAAGAATCACGGCCAAGCTGTGATTCTTGTTAAAGATCTGCTTAAAACTCAGGTGAGGATTTATGGTTTCAAATTTTATTTGGCCTACTACAGATGCTGAGTCCTAAGGGTCGTTGTTAACTATTGTACATGCTGATAAGTTATATATCTGCTTGGTTGCATATTTAATTAGCATGTGATTTATTGAAAGTTAAACCATGTTGTTATATGTATGATGTTATTATATGCATGCTTTTGATATGAGTTTGAAGGTGATATCATGCTAGTTCATATATGATGTTATTATATGCATACTCCTGATATAAGTATGAAAGTTATATCATACTGGTACACGTATGATGTTATTGTATGCATGCTCCCGTTGTTTTATGCTCATGTTATGTTGATTATTTAATATATTCATGTTGCTAGAGATGTAGAAACCTAGTAAGAACATGGAACATGTAGACATGAGATAAAACTTAAGATACTTTAGGTTCATATTATAAGAACACCTAAAGTGATTTAAATTGATATATGACTAAGAACTTGGAACATCATAGGGTTATGATAACCTAGGAGGTGATGTGTGGTTCTTAGACTGGTATGTGCCAACATGTGGTGAGGAGCCATATGCTAGTACGGTAGATATGCAAGTTCGGTTGACTTAGGTCACTAATACTTTGGTGTAGCCGGGATCTCACTTCGGTGAAGAACTCAATTTATTTGTGTTACACCAGGGTAGAGGGTGGACTAGGAACAGTACCGTCCCATGCGCTACCAAAGCTAGGGAACCTGAAGACTCTGGCATGCTCAACAGTGGTGGGATCCCTGAGCAGTCCAGGTTCATTGGTATCGTATACAGTGGGTCTCAGCTTACCAGGCTGGAGACGGATGTGGCTGTTGATTTTGTATGGTGATCCTGCCATGGGGCAGAATTATAGCGCTGTATGGTACTTGTGATTGGAAAGAAGGGGTGCCGTGATCACCAGCTCCTTCCGCCAACGTCAGTGTACAGACATATAGGACAGAGACATAGAGTTGACACTGACGGGTTCAGGAAAATCTTTGACGAGAGGTTCACCCTGAACATAAGAGGCTGCTTTAGGTGTAGAATGGATAGATGATGATATATTAATTAAAGTAATATGACATATTTGATTTAGTGGCAATGTTATGATCATATTTCTTATATCCTGTGATTTGCCATATTATGATCATGTTCATAATGTTTCCTATTTGTTGCCTTGTTGTATTATTGACATGTTGGTTTAATATGTGATTTTAGTAGATATATTTTCTTATTGGTTTGTACAATACCTTATGCCCATTTTTAGGGTGCTCTCTCTGTAGCCTCACTGAGTTTCGCGACTCAGATGTGCACAATTTTCCCCTGTTGCGCAGGTTACAGGTTGACTACTAGCGGGGAGTGAGGGAGAACATAACTTGGCGGACAATATCGACTTGGTGATCTAGATAGAGATTTAAAGTGATAGTGTTGGTTTACTTATAAATTGTAATTGTTTCCGCTTTGTTTAAATAATAAAATTGTAGTGCTTTGTGATACTTTTAGCCTTGTATATGTTGTGGTGATTGTAGTACAGCTTATACGGCGGTTGCCACGTGCCCAAAGGTAGTTTGGGACGTGACACTAAGACTGAAGGGTCATTTTTAATTATTGTACATGCTGATGAGTTATATATCAACTTTGTTGCATGTTTAATTAGCATGTGATTTAATGTGATTTTTAAAGTATGTAATGCTAGTATATAAATATATTTCTAACATGTGCATGTTATTGATGTTTATGCTCATGTTGTGTTTTTATTGATATGTTTATGTGATACTAGAGATGTGGAGACACTTAGCAAGATACAGAACATGATGACATAGGACAAAACTAGTGACACTTTAGGTTCATATTATGATAACACCTATAGTGGTTTTAAATGACATATAACTAAGAACTTTGGACATCTTATGTTTATGATAATAGAGGAGATGATATTAAGTTTTTAGTCTACTGTGTGCCAACATTTGGTGAGGAGCAATATACTAACTAAGGTAGAGGGACAAGTTTGGTTCACTTAGCTACAGATGCTTTAGAGTAACTGAGATCTCACTTCGGTACAAAACTCACCTTATTTGTGTTGCTCTAAAGTAGATGGTGTGCTAGGAACAATATTGTTCAGTGCGCTACAAGGCTAGGGAATCTACAGACATTGGCATGCTCAACGATGTGGGTCCCTGAGCAGTCCAGATTCATTGGTAGCATATTTAGTGTATCTCAGCTTGCCAGGTTGTAGATGGATGTGATTTATTATTGTATAGTGGTCCTACCATGGGGCAGAAATTTCAGCGCTATATGGTACTTGTATTGCATAGAAGGGGTGTCATGGTCATCATCTAAGATAGAGATATAGAGTTAAAATTGACGGATTCGGAAAAATCTCTGACGAAGGATTTACCTTGAACATAGAATGGCTACCTTAGGAGTAGTATGGAAAAATTATGATATAATAGTTAAGGCAATATAAAGTTACTGTTATAGATACAACTCTTATATCATGTTCATATGCGTTGTTATTATCATGTGATACTTTAAATCATTAGTCTTGTTATATATTGTATGACATGCTATTTTAATGTGTGATTTGGTTGATACATGTAAACCCTTAAATTTTTAGAAATATATATACATACGTCAACAAATAATTAAATCCCTAAATTTTTAGAAAAATATATATATATATCAATAAATAATTAAAACCCCCAAAATTTTAGACATATATATGTGTCAACAAATAAGTAGGTGTACTGTCATATATATATATACACACATAACCTCTAAATAGTTATATGCTAGGCATGACAACACCTATCCATCAATACGTACACATATTATATAGATATAAATAAATAAATGATAAAAATATCAATGAGATAATAAGATCTAGATCTATATATATATACGTATAGGCATATAAATAATTATGTGTAAAATAGATGCATAACTAGATTCATGTATATATGAGATATATATATATATATATATATATATATGCAGAGTGGAAGCTGATGGCACCGATGCTCGGAATCCTAGATGAAAATAATAACGATTAATAGGATATGCCCATTCCCTAGGTAATAATAAAATCTAATTTTTAGAATATGTGGTAGAGATCGTCGCTAAAGTAGATTTTGGATATTGCATCTTTAATTTCTTTCTTGAAGAAATTGGTTGAGGATACTTCTTTTAGTTTAATTTTGAATATTGAGGTGATTAAAAATATTTTATTTTATATACATATCAGTAAATGTATATATATATCTTTCTTTTATCTTTATTTACCTCATGATTACTAGTAATTTAATCAAAAATTATTTTTTTTAAAAAGTATTATTTAGAAATAATATACCATATTGGGTAGATTCAAGAATTCAATAAGAATATATATATATACTAATAGTAATAATAATTAAATATATATATTTAAAGTCTACAAGTATTTTCTGTTAATAAAAATTAAACTTTGAGGATGCAGATGATATATTAAATAATCATCTCCATAATATCTAATAATAATTTAATTCTCAAAACTATGTTGTTACATGGGATGATGATGATTCATATTATTCATTCCACATGTATATATCTTTATATACTCTTTTTAGTTTTATCAAAATATACATGTGGGTTGTAGTAAGACTTTAGATATTAAATTTTATTTGTTTGTTAGTATAATATATACAACTACAATTATTTTACTAAAGAGTTGGACGACATGTTGAATATAAAGTTATACTTCTAAAATTTAGTAAGTAATTTTAGGTTCTAAGAATAGTTGTATTATTGTTACTGTATTATTGAATTAAAATAATTGAGAAATACTTTGTTCCACTTCTTTTCTTGGATGCTTTCTTTCATACTGTGATAAAAAAATTGTCATTCTTACACTCAACGTTTTCTTGGTCGTATGCATGAGCGACATTAAACAATGAATATCGAAACACCTATTTTGTTTATTATCTTATATTTCCATGATGTCAAATAAGAAATAAGAAAAGGGGAGCAAGGTTAGTTACTGATTTCATGAGTATGAGAAATTTAAATATGCTTGTAAATTGATAGGGAAATGTTCAGCAGTGACGAAGATTAAACACGACATGGTCGTAAATTTGTTAAATTGCTAATTTTAAAAAGCTCAGGTGTGTTGTTGTTTCGGCTAGTTTACAGCCGCTGCAGTAAGGGCTCACAAGTAGGTCATTGTTAATAAATTTTATACTGTCCGTGATGTGCATTTTATTACTACTTTATGAAATATGAATTATTTGTAAATGACATGTTATATGTTATGTTTCCTCATATGTTTATGTTCCACAATTCTAAAGGTGTATGATACTAAGAAGAATATAGAACACATAGCGACATATGAAGATACTAGGTGACATTTTACATCATAACCTAAACTAGTTAGAAGACCTAGAGACACAAACTTGAACTTCCTAGGGACATAAACTTCTAGGAATCATATAGGTCTGTATAACACAGTATTTTTCTCGCAAATAGTAGACACTATTTGTGTTAGTCTAATAATGGGTAGCAGAGGTATCACCCGACCCATTCTTTAGTGTTCGGTGAGTACCAACAAGGGGGTTCTCCCCATTGGCTTAGATACCCCCATGGAATGTAACCGAAACTAGAGAGCTGGGAGCGGGGGAGCTCAGTTCAACTGCTATACCTAAGGACTAAGGTGTCTTTTGACACTAACATACCCCAACTGAGTCCTGCGGGCTTGGGGGGTAGTCTGGACAACTAGAGTTATACATGTGTTGGACCCGACAGGTCAGGCAGTGAGTATATATTAGCAGGTGACCCTGCTGTGAAGCAGAAGTGTAGCGCTACATGGTGTCTCGTATCGTAGGGTTTATGGGAGACGTACGATACGATAGTCTCAGAGTGCAGTCAGGGTAAACGGCTCGCAAGACTGGAAGGAGAAGGAACCGCGGTCACCCGCCTTCTCCGCCAACGTCAATGCAACAGGCCTAGGCAGAGACTTAGTTTGGCACTGACGGGCTTATAGTAGTCCCCGGCCAGGGCTTACCTTAAGCATAGGCAGGCAGCCCTAGGAAATAGTACTTGAAACTAGAAACTTAGAATAATCTAGATACATATTTAGATTTTCAGAATTTAATTATTTAATTATTTGTATGCCTTCCTTCATTATTATTTTATAATTTGATATTGATATAACTGCTGCTCATCCGGACATGTATTGTTAGCCCATTACTTTGCTTGGAGAAGTTTCTATCTATGGGCACTAAGTCGCAAGACTTAGCGCATGCAAATTTTTCCATGCGCGCAGGTATCGAGATACCGCTTAGAAGACTGCGAGGGATCAGGGTTGAACGCTAAAGAATGACATTATTAGGATGTTTTAATTGGTATGATGTATATAACACATAATGTAGATGGACTGTATCGATTTTGTGAGAACTTATGAGTTAGATGTAAACTTATTTAGTAAACTTAACTATAGAACTTTCCATTTATGCTTAAGTTATATGGTCTTGTTAGTCTTGTATGAGTGGGACATCGCTCATATGACGATTGTTGTGTGCTCGACAGAGGGTCGGGGCGTGATAATATATCTGCTTATTGGTTTGTACAATACATTATGCCCATTTTTAGGGTGCTCTATCTGTAACCTCACTGAATTTCGTGACTCAGACGTGCATATTTTTCCCTATTGCGCAAGTTACAAGTTAGCCATTGGTACGTGGAACGAGGGAGAACATAGTTATGATGAAATAGAATTTACTTTAAAAATCTAGATTGAGATTTATTTAGTAGTGTTGGTATTAAATGTAATTTATTTATGTTTCTGTTGTGTTTAATTAAAATAATTATGGTTGTTTTGTGATACATTTAGCTTTGTATAAGTTGCGGTGTAGAAGTGCAGCTTATACGGTAGTTGCCACGTGCCCAAAGGTGGATTTGGGGCGTGACAATTAATGTGGTATCAGAGCATAAGTTTTAAAAGATGCAATTAGAAGTAAAGATAGAAACTTAAGGTACACCATAGGCTTAAGTACACATGTGAGATAATTTTGACTAGGTAAAGAGAGGTTATAGGAGCATATGGACTTAAACTTTGGTCTTATATTTTTCCTTACTTTGATTTGGTTATATTCTATGTTTTTCACTTGTTTATGTTCTGAGATTATTTTGGTTGATTTCATTAGATAAGTTGATTGTGTATTTTATGTTTTATATTTTATGGGTTATGTTGACTTTATTTTGTGCTTGAATTGTGCCTATTGTGGTTGATGTTAGTAAATAAATTGACTGTGATTGTGTGTGGTGTGTTTTAATTTGGTGGATTGTATTGATTTGTATTGTGCTTGTGATGTATTGTGATTGTTGAAAACTTGACCTAGGAAAATATATGAACATTTAGAGCGTTACACATGAGACTATAGAGAACTTATTGTTGGGGTTCTATGCTTATTTTGGTTGATGTTGATTTGGATAACCTACTGAAATTATGTGAAATTATTTTCCTATGTTTCCTCTGTCTGATGTAGCAACTAAGTTGTCTTAATTCTAGTTGATATCACTCAGTTATTGAACATATGACTCCATCTGCCCACATGATACGGATTGATCAACTACTTTAGCTAGAACATAAATTTTCTATTGATTTAAGTTCCTAAGTTGTCGTATTTTCTGCTCAAACTGAATATTTAATTGTCTTAGGTAGCAACAGCTACTTTTCACTTCCTTATTGCAAGATATGGGAGTCATTTTACTAATGGTATCAATAAAGCATGAGATTTATTGGAAGTTGAAATATTGATACTTTATGCAGCCTTAAATGTGTAGATTTAATCCTTGCTGCAAAACTGGAAATATCCTTTTCCTCTAAATGGGGGCTGGGAAAAAGGATAGAGATCATCTCCAATTATTTTCCTATCCTACCTTAATACAAAATCAAAGTATAATAATGGTAACCTTCATTCTCTTCTCTATAGATTCAGAACTTGGTTAAGAACATAGTTAAATTGTAGAGTTTCATCCCTGGCTTTTATTGATTTTATCATCCCTTACTCTTGAATTGTAATCAGAGATCAATACCATCTTTTTCATCTCACATTCAACATTTTGGTAACTTGGGGTATTAACATCAGAGTTGAATCAACCCTAAAGTTATCAGTATCATATGAATTAGTTGAGTACCATAGGGTGCAAAACTACTATCTTACCTCAATCTCACTCCTTTATCCCTATCTGACAGTTTTATATGAATATACATCAAGTACTTTCATGTCATGGGAACTATACTATGCAATATAGTTCTTCTTTCTTAAACTTGGAAAATAAATTCTTGTTACCCATGAACTATATTATAAATTTTGCATGAGTGGGTAAGGAGAAGATTTATTCCCTTATTTTCTTTCGCTCATATGTTTCAATCCTTCTCTTTACAAACCTTTAGCAGTGGCCATTCTTCAGATGCTGTCCGTTCTCAAAATACTAACCATTCCTCTGTTGAATACTCTTAAGTACATTTAAAAAATGGTACAATCCCTGACACTAAACAAACTCAAATTCCTTCTATTGATAGTTAAAAATTCCTTTTCTTCCTTAGTATACTTCTCTTCCTAATCTTTTTCATTTTTCAAAACCTTTTGGATTATATTCTTGACTCTTTCAAGAAAGGTTCTAAATATAATCTAGAACCTTAAGATTTTGAACAATCTAGTAAAAAAAAAAAGATTGTAAGTAAATTCAATGAACTCATAATGCTGAAAATTTAGCATTTTCAGCATGTTAAATTAAGAAAATTGAGCTTATCTCTTGTTCATATACTTGCTTATCCTCAAGGTTGAGTATTGAAAACCTTTCTACCAAATCTTGGATAAGCATGCCTACTGTACCAAACTAATATGTTAGATATAGACCAGCCTTGATTTACAATTCTGAATTTTTCTAGTGATAATGAAGGAGAATCCAATCGGTAACTATTATCCTTCATTAAGGACCTCTGCTGTATTTTTCACCTAATAATATCGTCCCTACCTCAAAATCCCAACCACAACACCCATACACTACTAAAGATTGAGCTAAAACTGAAGATGATGAAATGTATAAATCACTATGGCCAAGTATTATAAAATATGGAATTGAATCACCCTGAGATTTACCTTGTCTCAGAGATTTGATCACCTGAGAGTCAAATTCTTATGAAATTTGGTAAACACGTTCTTCACTGATGCTAAAACTTACCCTCAAAATTTTAGTTTAATCTGATATCTGTGGAGGAAGTTATGACCTTCCAAAGTTTACTTAATCTTGAAAATTTAGTGTACCGAGAAAATTTGATATTCTTGGGTTGAAAAACCATTCATCTTTCCACTTGAATCTTGCCATGTCTCTGCTAGCAGAATATGTATCTATTCTTTTTCCTTTCCTTTGATCTATAATTTACCAGTGGTGAATTTAGGTTTCATTCTTCATTATAATAAGTACTATAGGCTTATATGAACGACAATGCTGAAATTTTACCTTGCTTATATTCTAAACCTTGATAATTTCAATTTTCTTTATTCTATTCTTCTAAATTTGTACACTCTTTGAATAATAACATCATCTAATATTTTAGGATTTCTTCCATTACTTTATAGAAATGTAAATAAGCAAAAGTACACTTCAATGAAGAGTAAATTCTCATAAGTCAGGTAGTGATATGGTTATTGATACTATACCTTCTTGTTGCAATTACTAAAACTTCTTCTGATGTGAGTATCACTACTATACCTCCTTATATAGATCGATCCTACAAACTTGTACAATAAACATCTTAGGTTCAACATGATATATCTCACTTTGAGATCACTTAAGAAGGGTTCAATCAATTCTTAAATCTTCAAGAAATCATTTTCCCTTATCTTTACTGTTTAATCCATTTTGTAACAGCCACAACCACTTTGTTCTAATGAGATTTTTCTTATTTAGCTAAATATCTCCCCTACTTAGCTAAATGAACTAATCAAGTTCTAACCTCGAATATAAGCTGAAAGGATTAAATTATAACCCTATACTCAATGGTCTTTCTCTGATCTCTTGGAGTTGTCAATTGAAGTAAATTTTGTACCTAGTGGTCTATTATATTAAAAATTGGACTTACAATCCATTGTATGAATGTTGGATCTGCTGAAATGTTGTTGAAGCCTTAAAATACCTTCTTTGAGGCAAAGCAAAATCTTAGGGTGGGAAAGGGCTAGAAGTAAAACCTTGATTGTTACTCCATAGTTTTTGTAGAACACCCTCATGCCATTCACCATAGTCCGATGTAGTCGCACTCTCAAACCCTTACATGAAGCTCTCTCTTGCTTGTTGTTGCTAGGAAGGAAAAACCCTAACTCAATGTTCCAACTTCTAGGGTTTCAATTCCAACTGTCGCCTCTGGGAGGTGTCCATGGAGTCCAAGAGCCAATCACCCTCACTGATTTCTGTAGGTCACATGTTGGGGTGGAAGTAACATATTGGAGAGTCTCCACCAACTTTGGTCAGACCTGCAACAACTTGCCACATTGTACCTCTCTGTCCCAAGTCAGCATCCATTTATCACCATATCGACAGTTAGGTGGAGTTAACTGACCATTGAATAAGTGAGCTACTGAGTTATCCTCGCTGTATCTCTAGATTAGTTGCAACAGCGGGCAATGTCCATTGTTAAAACTGAACATTGGGCCCAATTTGACTCCATTACTGATTCTTTTGTATGCTTGCACACTCCAATAAAGTATGGCCACACATCATAATCATCTTCTAGACTCTCTAATGAGTGTGTCCATTCATTGGTCTGGTACCCAAATTCCCTTGGTGTAAACCCTCAAATATTTTTTTTTGAAATATATATACATATGTCAGTAAATAATTAAACCCCTAAATTTTTAGAAAACATATGTGTCAATAAATAAGAAGGTGCATATAAGTACGATCGTATACATGTGTAGATGTGTGATCGGTAAATATGTGTATAAATGGGTAAATATAAATAAACAAATAATAATAATAGCAATAAAGTAGTAAGATGTAGATCTATGTATATATTTAGCCGTATAAATAAAATTATATATAAAATAGATGTGTAGCTAGATTAGAAATGAAATCTTATATTTTATATATATAAGTCAATATGTATATGTGTATATATACATATAAATACAATCCTCCTCGTAAGAATAATTCTGTATCGTACGTATATATATATATATATATATATATATATATATATATATATATCTATATATGTATTAAAATAAGTTTACTTCTTAAAAATTAAGTAATTAAGGGTTAATGGAAAAAGGGAGTCTGAGGCAACCATATTAGTTTTCTTTATTAGTTTTCTTTGTTTACCTGATCATCCCACAATCTAAATCTATCTCCCTAAATCTCCACCTTCACACCCTTTTGTCGCCAACGATTAAGATTGACAAGCTTTCGGTTGAACTTGTTCGAATGGGAGGTGAAGACATTTGAGGAAATGAGCGACACATTAGCAAAGTGGAAGGTGATGGCGCCGATGCCATGAATCCCAATCAAAAATATAAATTTGAATGATTAAGGGTATCGTTCCAAACTGAATGGTTTTTTTTATAAATCAATTCCGGTTGATTCTAGGAATTGATATTAATCAGGTTCGTTACATTGAACCCTTGAGTAGGCAAGTATACAAATATTTAAAAGTCTTATAACTGTTCCATGTATGTTGCTTATTTTTACCTTGTGAATATTCTGCTCTATACATGTCTTAAAGTTATTATTATGTGCGCATATGTTGCTGGTGAAAATTATTAAATTGTGCGTGGTTGGAATTATATTTGTGTGTGAATTGCTAAATAATTAAATGACAAGCATGTGTTGAATAAATGTCAACATAGAGTCAACATAGAGACACTTAATGAATTTAGTGACATTTACACCGTAATCCCACGCGTGTAGTGAATGGTCGCTACCACGATAGTCCGGCTTTGGAAAGATGGGAGACGTAGTCATCCCGGCGCTCATGCGACTGTTGGGTGACGAATTCTCTTCATACTCGTGGAAAGTGGATCTGTTGACAACGGCAGCCGTCCTAGATGCTCTGCAGGCATACCGACGGTAGTCCAGATCCTAGGGTTTATTACGTGTGTAGGATTTCCGGTTAGCCGTAGCCGGAGGAGTATTGTTGAAAGGTGACCCTGTCCATAGGGACAGTGTGTAGTAGTACACAGGGATATGTTTGGTGTGCCTACAGGGAGGTCACACCAACACATTAGTCTCGGTAGTGCGGGTCGGGGTAAACAATTATCGAGACTGGAAGAGAGGGATCCGTGGTTACCTGCCCTTTCTACTAACATCAGTGTGATGGGCATAGGCAGAGACCTAAACAAGCACTGATGGGCTTAAGGGTAGTCCCCGACCAGGGCTTACTCTAAAGCATAGGTTGGCAGCCCGATAGGAGTCGGATATAGACGATAATTTAGTGACAAAAGACATGGACTTAGAGGACACAATGAGAGCAAGTTGTTAATATCTCCTTTGTTTCTTGCAAATTATAATTGTGTACCTTCTTTTTGTTTTGTTTTATTTTATTTTTGCATTTGTTTCCTATTATTTAACAAATGTGTTATTATGTTGTTTTATTGTTTGATATTAATGTTGTAATATATGTAATGTATATGGACAGTTGGGACTTGATGGCCTATTTCTCTCAAGACCGTTCTTTGTAGCCACTGAGCCGCAAGGCTCAGTGCATTTAATCTTACATGCGCAGGTAACTTGGGATAGGCACAGTGATTGTTGGTGGGTATTAGTCGCCTGAAAACATAATGTCCAAGCCTAGAAGAGTATTGGTTGTGAGGTTGTATGTTATTTTAATAAGTGTAGAATTAGTCATCTCTTGATTTTATGTTAATTCTAAATGTCTTGTATGGGTTTGCAGACTCATACGACGGTTGCCACGTGCCGATAGGTGGATCGGGGCGTGACAACTTTAGTAGTATCAGAGCCAGGTTTAGAAATATCTAGTATTATATTTAGGAGGTTAATAATTAGAGACATAATATAGGTAAACATTAGGCAAATAAGGGTGAGGGTGACAAAAAGGGTTAGGAACTTGATTTCCTTGATTAAAATTTTCATTTTACCTCTCTACATTTCCGAGTTTGATAAGTTGCTTGCTATAGGTTATTTAACTACTTTTAGTGGTTTTGATTAATTATTTGTTTGTTCATTGAGTTATCTAAATTGATTGCTTTTATTTTCTTTGTTAGCCTCTACGTTATCTCGAAGGTAATATTTTAAAACTCCATGGGTACTACTAAAATTCATTACTATGGTGCAATTATAAAATGGCTGCTTTGTTCGATGAAAGGAAGTACTAGTTGTCGAAGTCCATGTCTTTGCCTTTCAACAAATATGGCTCCTACTGTTGCTTGGGTGCACAGGTGCTATAAGCAATGAGTGCTCTGAGTTTAGCCATAGTTGTGGTATGAATAACTTCTCCCTCTATGACAGAAATTGGAAAGTGAAGACTAGTGCACTTTCCATGAACAGATATAAAAATTTAATCTACTATTCTTACTACCAGAATATACTCCACTATATTGTGGATACCATGACACAAATTGGCTTGACTTAGATCACTATTTGGTGGTTAAAACCTTACGGCCAAATCCTCCCCTGTAGAATTTATTCTGAGGACGTTTGCTTTTATGCCTTATTCCATTCTAACACCAATAAGTTAATACTTAAGGTATGCTAGTTTTATGTTTTAAATATTTT
Organism: Thalia dealbata; assembly: GCA_030544415.1. Classification (NCBI taxonomy): domain Eukaryota; kingdom Viridiplantae; phylum Streptophyta; class Magnoliopsida; order Zingiberales; family Marantaceae; genus Thalia; species Thalia dealbata. The sequence continues at coordinate 17,605,405 of CM060457.1, forward strand.
AATCGTACTCAACATTAGTTGGTACTAACTTCATTAGTTATAATTCTATATTGAAGTAAACCTATTCTCACCCTCCAAGAATTTCAAATCTAGGAGAGAGGATATGTTCTCTCTCATTACGCTTCGTCATTAGGAATAATTAAATTTATAGTAAACATATACTCCATTGACTTTCTTCAATGGTAAAATCATTGTGAATGACTAAACTGCCTAAATACCTTACTATAGGGTGATGGCCTAAGGTCATCCTATCATGGCATAGTATAAATTCTAGCTATGTCTATCAGTTGGTTGGGTTACCTTGATAGTGATGAGTATAAAGAGAACTATGAGAGGATTGATGTCACCATGCGGGGACTTAGAAAGAAACTTAATCCTCTAGTTCTGATGCACTTCCTCATAGGGCAACATTCCATATAATGTTATAATGACTTATAGTTAGTATGACATTCCTATTCCTCATAATTTAATTTGAAAACATTAAAGTATGTTGTTTGTACAAACGTCTGGTAGATGAAACAAATTCATAAGTTTAAGTTTAGTAGATTTTGCACCTAATACTTCTAATGGAAAAAAAATTTGGTTTAGTAATTTTGATGACTTTATGTATTTAACCTTCACCAAAGTCATTTGTTGAGCGAGTATGACCAACAAATATAATTCTTTATATTTTATCGAGATATCATTTGGATTTGTTCATATATTCTTTTTGTACATGTGTACTTAGCTATAATTACGTGGTTGGTTTTGATGAGTATGATAACGTAAGAGTTTTAATTCACTCTTTCGGTATCTTCATCAAGTTTCAACCTTACAGTTAATATCAAATGGAAATTTCAATCTTGCTAGTTACCATTGGTTTCCTCCTTTTTCTACAATTGGAATGTATCATAACAAGAGAAACAATTTAAGAAAAATATTATCTAATCCTTAGGTTAGCTTCAATAATATTTTGGGCTGAAGCTTCTCGAAATTTTATCCCTAGGAGAAACTAGCTTTATGTCTTTCACATCAACCTTGCCCCAAGCAAGGAATATTTCCTAGTAGCTTTAACAACTTGTTCTGTATAAAATTTCAAATGTACATAAAGATATTATCATGTTTGAAGTCTATTATCGATCTTTGTGATTGCAACACCCAAATCTTTGGCTAACGAAGCATATAGTGACCTTAATTCAGTAATATCCTCGGTGGTCCTTCCTTAATATTCTAATAATTTTTCTTGCATATCCAAATTCATCGTATAGATCTATGTCTTAAATACTGGCAATCTCAAGTCCATTTTGAGCATATTTTTGGTGGTTAATCTAGATGTGACAACTTCGAATGAGATACTTAAATCCTAGATATCTTCAACTAGATTCTTCAATTTCAAAAAAAAAAAACAAATTTGTTCATTGGTATTCAATACCATAAAATTCCTGAAAGGAATGCTTTCACTTTTGATATTATATTTAACTTCCATATTCCTTTCGATCAATGCGCTCCTCATTTCCTTCTTTACTCATAAAGTAATTATGTGCCAACTTAGCGGTAAGTTACATGGTCTACTATGCCTCCATTTCCAAACATCTAAAAAAAAAACAGTAAATACATTGATTGAAAAATAACTTAGCAGATGTTTGTAAAATAAAACAACACTTCTAGGATGCTAATATTGCATCGACTATCATTTATACAACCTTTTTATACTTAAAGCTTTAAGCTATGTCTATGTAAATTCTTCATTCAATAAGCTCCTTGTTAGCTCAAAGGTTATAAAGCCTCAAGAACAATTTTGATTCAAGATCTTAAGGATTTATTACATTGTGTTTCTCTTTCATGAGTTTGATCTAGAGATATTCTTATTTATTCACTAATAGTAACAACCTTTATTTGCTATTATCCTTTTAACCACATTGAAGTTGCAGATTCCCAAGCTACATGTTTTTCTTATCACTACATGTTTTCTTCCAACTAATTAAATTAAGTACTTCTCTTATTTCATTTGTACTTTAAAAGTTATCATTGTATAAGTATTTTTTTTCTAAATCATGTCATCTTATCATTGATCCAAATTATTGTAATTGAATGGTATCGAAATTGCATTTCATTTATTTAATCTGCCCTTGTTTCCTAGCTTATATACTCCAACTATTACCAAATCATTCAACTTCTAAGCCCTTGTCCACTATCTCGAATTCACAGTTTTCCACCAGAATAATATACCCAATGTAAAACCATAAAAGTTATTTTCTGAAGTGGTAGGATTGTGTTTTTGTTATAGCACCTAGAAACAATGGTTGAGTAATACTGCAATAATAATATAAATAATTGCACCCGAACATTATGTTCTTTGATCCTTATGGCTACTGCTGTTAATTTTATTGTGTACTTTCCACTGATTTGATAGATTTATACTGTTATATTGTATTATCTATATGAAGATATATCAATTAAGTTCATAAAAGCGGGCAAATATTCCTACAGAAAGTTATTAATGTAACCTTGAGAAATGACACCTTAATCAACATGCCATATTATCATCTTAACTAGGATGGTTTCTTAAGATCATGTTCTTATTAGTAATTATATTTGCCTTAGGTGTAAATTGTGTGATTACCTTGTGTTATCACTGTATGATTCTCTCTAGTTGCCAAGGAGTAAATATTATCTGCTACAAATCTTGATTTTACATTCTCATCATGGAATTCTATCTATGGTCAAACATTATCTGCTGTGATTTACATTCTCATCAACGAATTCTATTTATGGTCAAATATACTATTATGATATTACTAGTTTCTTAGAGCTATAATCTCACCAAAAGTCACATGCATGTGTCACATGTGCTCTATACTTATTCATAGAGCCAATTTGTGAGATTGAATTGATTAACATTTTCTAATTATTTAATTATGCAAGAAGTATATTGCCACATATAGTCAGTATAAGCATTTTATATGTAGAATCAATCGGTCAAGTTATTGGCCTTAGCATAAATATTCAATTGTTCTTTGTGACCTATCATAAACCTTATATTATTTTGTTAAACATGCTAACTTTATTCTGTTATTTATATGAAAATCTTCAAAATTTTGACCTGCACAAATAGTTAGAAAAGTTTAGGAGATAGTCTTATGAAAAAATAATTTAGGGATTTCTACATTTTTGGAGGACCAAAAATATTTAAGGGGGAAGAACTTGTAAACCCTCAATTTTTTTTTTAAATATATATACATATGTCAGTAAATAATTAAACCCCTAAATTTTTAGAAAACATATGTGTCAATAAATAAGAAGATGCATATAAGTACGATCGTATACATGTGTAGATATGTGTATAAATGGGTAAATATAAATAAACAAATAATAATAATAGCAATAAAGTAGTAAGATGTAGATCTATGTATATATTTAGCTATATAAATAAAATTATATATAAAATAGATGTGTAGCTAGATTAGAAATGAAATCTTATATTTTATATATATATAAGTCAATATGTATATGTGTATATATGAAATATACATATAAATACAATCCTCCTCGTAAGAATAATTCTGTACCATATGTATATATATAGATATATCTATATATATATTAAAATAAGTTTACTTCTTAAAAATTAAGTAATTAAGGGTTAATGGAAAAAGGGAGTCCGAGGCAACCATATTAGTTTTCTTTGTTTACCTGATCATCCCACAATCTAAATCTATCTCCCTAAATCTCTACCTTCACACTCTTTTGTCGCCAACGATTAAGATTGACAAGCTTTCGGTTGAACTTGTTCAAATGGGAGGTGAAGGCATTTGAGGAAATGAGCGACGCATTAGCAAAGTGGAAGGTGATGGCGCCGATGCCATGAATCCCAATCAAAAATATAAATTTGAATGATTAAGGGCATCGTTCCAAGCTGAATGTTGAAAGGTGACCCTGTCCATAGGGACAGTGTGTAGTACTACACAAGAATATGTTTGGTGTGCCTACAAGGAGGTCACACCAACACATTAGTCTCGGTAGTGCGGGTCGGGGTAAACGACTATCGAGACTGGAAGAGAGGGATCCGTGGTTACCTGCCCTTTCTGCCAACATCAGTGTGATGGGCATAGGCAGAGACCTAGACAAGCACTAATGGGCTTAAGGGTAGTCCCCGGCCAGGGCTTACTATAAAGCATAGGTTGGCAGCCCGATAGGAGTCGGACATAGACGATAATTTAGTGACAAAAGACATGGACTTAGAGGACACAAAGAGAGCAAGTTGTTAATATCTCCTTTGTTTCTTGCAAATTATAATTATGTACCTTCTTTTTGTTTTGTTTTATTTTATTTTTGCATTTGTTTCCAATTATTTAACAAAGGTGCTATTATGTTGTTTTATTGTTTGATATTAATGTTGTAATATATGTAATGTATATGGACGGTTGGGACTTGATGGCCTATTTCTCTCAAGACCGTTCTTTGTAGCCACTGAGCCGCAAGGCTCAGCGCATTTAATCTTACATGCGCAGGTAACTTGGGATAGGCACAGTGATTGTTGGTGGGTATTAGTCGCCTGAAAACATAATGTCCAAGCCTAGAAGAGTATTGGTTGTGAGGTTGTATGTTATTTTAATAAGTGTAGAATTAGTCATCTCTTAATTTTATGTTAATTCTAAATGCCTTGTATGGGTTTGCAGACTCATACGACGGTTGCCACGTGCCGATAGGTGGATCGGGGCATGACACTTGGTGTGCCCAAACTTGAGTCATGCCCCAACCACAATTAGTACGCCCAGTGTGTCCAAAATTTAGAGTTATGACAACTCTTGCCCACCTGAGGTAGTGTTTATCCTTGGAGACTATTCAGATAGGTAGGCCTTGATTAAGTCCTCGAATTGCCACGATGTGGCATCCTTTTCCCAACTTGCTTCAGATTTATGTTGGTCCTAAAACTTCACCAAAAATTTCATATGACCAGTGTGAGTGGTTCTTTTCCCCTCAAATCCTTTCAGCTTTTCTTGAGAACTCAGTGGTAACAATAGGAGGGGCTATGATCTCTTGCTTCTTGCTGAGATAAGGGTCCTTATGGTAAGGCTTTAAAAATGATACATGAAAGGTACGATGCATCCTGAGCCTTGTTGGTAGTTGCAATTAATACACAACTTCACCAACCTTGTGTATCACTTTGAATAGGTCGTCAAACTTGGGCATCAAAATGACACCACCAACGCGTATCGTGGCCCAATTCTAACCCATGATCGAGACTTTTTCGGGTTTTAGAGGAAGTGGATCTAATTTCATACCCTCTCGCCTCCCGATTTCTAAACAAGGCTTCGTGCTCGTTTTTTCGTTCTAACATCACCAACGCGTCTCGTGGCCCATCTGTAACCTATGATCGAGACTTTTCTGGGTTTTAGAGGAAGTGGATCTAATTTCATACCCTCTCTCCTCCCGATTTCTAAACAAGGCTTCGTGGTCGTTTTTTCGTTCTGACACCACCAACGTGTCTCGTAGCCCATTTTTATCCTATGATCGAGACTTTACCGGGTTTTAGAGGAAGTGGATCTAATTTCATACCCTCTCTCCTCTCGATTTCTAAACGAGGCTTCGTGCTCGTTTTCTCGTTCTGACACCACCAACGCGTATCGTGGCCCATTTCTAACTTATGATCGAGACTTTTTCGGGTTTTAGAGGAAGTGGATCAAATTTCATACCCTCTCTCCTCTCGATTTCTAAACGAGGCTTCGTGCTCGTTTTTTCGTTCTGACACCACCAACGCGTCTCGTAGCCCAATTTTAATCCATGATCGAGACTTTTTTGGGGTTTTAGAGGAAGTGGATCTAATTTCACACCCTCTCTCCTCCCGATTCCTAAAAGAGGCTTCGTGCTCGTTTTTTCGTTCTGATACCACCAACGCGTCTCGTGGCCCATTTCTATCCTATGCTCGAGACTTTTTCGGGTTTTAGAGGAAGTGGATGACGATGAGCTCGTTCATCAGCGGTATTACTGTAAATTCATGATTATTAATTGATCGACTTGTTTGTGAGGGTTTCACTGATACGGGTGAACCGTAACCTTTCTCCTTCAAATCAGCGTGTTATCATAGCGTTCGTTGCTGATTTCACATATCAACTCAAGTTGGGGCAAGCTTGTGGCACTCTTCCTCATGTGTCACGCCACATTAGGTCATAATTTAGGGTGAAAATTTAGCCTCAGAATCGATATGGTGTCATCGTGGTGGCCGATGGAGTTGAGACAAAAGAGAGAGGACCACCTCCGAACATGAACCCTAAATATTAAAAACCCTTCATCACGCGGTCAACGTTGGGTCATGCAATGATTAAACGTGTTGGCCATGCAGTAACATGACCTTCCTTCTATCCAATCCCAAGATGATGGACATAGTTGAATCTAATGAGCACAGAATTAGAGAGTGTTTTTTCGTACTAGTCAACTTAAAATATTAATTTAACAAAACGGCAAAGTAAAAATATTATTTAACAAACTAACCAAGTCAACTGCCACATCGGATCATTGACTATTTTTTTAATCAAAAAATTCACTGGTGCCCCGGTCCAGTGCTCGACCGGACTCCCTTCAATTTCCTCTCCGCCTCCGACCTCCCTCGTCTTCATCATACTCGCCATCGTCTCCGACCTCCCTCGTCTTCATACTTGCCGTCGTCTCCCCTCCGCCTCCGACCTCCCTCGTCTTCATGCTTGCCGTCGTCTCCCCTCCATCGCCCATGCCGGCTACACCACCACCATCTTCTTCCCCACGCCCACCATAATCTTCCTCGCGTCCATCCCGATCCTTCGCCGAATAGCCATCGCCTCCCCTCCATTTCCTTTCTTCCTCCGACCTCCCCCCTCCCTCTCGGCGTCGCCGTCCCCCTTCTACGCCTGGAGTACGATCTCAACATCGGTGCCCCGAATGATTCCCCATGCCGCACGGTGGGAAGAATAAACCACGCGGGCATTGCAGATGAGGGGATGCTTCTTCCCCCCACCCCCCACCACCTCACGCTCGCGTTGCGGAGGAGAAAGCTCGACGACGACGATGAGCTCCTCCCCCTTGCTAGCATTGCGAAGAGTAGTGGGAGAGGGATCGAAGCGTACGGTACTCAATTTCGAAGATCCGCAGTGGACGAAGTCGGGATTCGTGAGTTCGTCTTCATCGTCGTCACCGCGCGGTGGGGAGGAACAGAGGTCCATGAAATCGGTGCTCTCGTGCTTCGATCGATCCGAATCAATGAAATCAAAGATGGAAGACGCCAGCGAGGTGGATTAGGAGCTTGGGCGGATTGATTGATGGCCGCAATCACAGTGGACGGAGGCGTGATTGTGAGTTTGTCTTCGTCATCGTTGCAGTGGTGGTAAGGAACAGAGGTAATGTCACTTCATCTCCGTGGAGGCCTCAAGGATCGCTAGAGCAGGGCAAGGTCATGGGAGAGGATCGTGAGAACAATGTTAGCCGTAGCTGAGTATCGTCGCAGCGGGAGAGTGATGGCGAGCAGAAGCTAAGGAAAGGTCGCAGCTGAGAACAAAAAATTGCCCTCCTCTCTTCCAGCATCCCCCCTCCGCAATGCTGGAGCGCCCTCCTCTCTGTTCCAGCACCATACCTCTCTGCAATGCCGGCGTGTCCTCGAGGAGGAGGAGGCGTCGGAGCCGAGAGATGATGCAGGGCCCTCCTCCTCTGTTTTCCCCCCTCTGCTGCTCTTCCCCCACCCCACTCGATCTCCTATCTCCCCTCCCTCCACCCGCTGCTTTCCACCCTATCTCCCCCCCTCTGCTACTCTTCCCCCACCCCACTCGATCTCCTATCTCCCCTCCCTCCACCCGCTGCTTTCCACCCTATCTCCTCTCCCCCCATGCCGCTGTCCCCCCACCCTCATCGTCGTTGCCGAGCTTTCCCCTTCTCTACAACGCGAGCGCGAGGTTGCGGTGTGGGTGTGGGAAGAGGGGAGGGGGACGACGGCGCCGAGGGGGATGGGGGGAGGTCGGAGGCGGAAAGGAAAGAGGGGAGGCAATGAGGAGTCAACGAAGGATCGGGATGGACGCAAGGAAGATTATGGTGGGCGTGGGGAAGAAGACGGTGGTGGTGTAGCCGGCGTGGGCGACGGAGGGGAGGCGACAGCGAGTTTGAAGACCGATCGAGAAGACCGGGAAGGTCGGAGGCGGGTAGTCCGGTCGAGCACTGGACCGGGGAACCAGTGTTGAATTTTTTGATTAAAAAAATGGTCAACGATCCGACGTGGCAGTTGACTTGGCTAGTCTGTTAAATAATATTTTTACTTTATCTTTTTGTTAAATTAATATTTTAAGTTAGCTAATACGAAAAAATACTCCAGAATTAGATGTAAGGAGGAAGGCATCATAGGAGTACAAATGTGGCTCAACTCGAGCTCGCTCGATCTTTAGTTAAACCCCGGTTCGACATGCACCGGTTCGCTCCGGTTCAGTCCATGTCAGATATATCCGAAAATTAAAGCGTACAAGTGTTGGAATTATATAAGTCGGCTGTGGAGATTAATAACCTCACGGTGGTGTCTTCCCCCATCGTGGCAGAAGATTCTGAGGTCGCGTTGCTCGTTCTCCATACGCGAAGGTTGTCGCCGCCTCAAAAAGTCTTCTGCGCCGACGATCAAGGGTTTCTCGGGCGGCGGCGAAGGCCTGGAGTCTCCGACGACGACGGCGGCAGGCGACTAGGGTTGGAACGGCGAACGACGATGCAATTATAGCTCTCCTCCTCGATCTGCCACTTCTCTGCTTCGCTTCCGTTTCTAGTCTTCAGATCGACCCCTCCCCTCCTCTCACGTACATCTCTTCTCCTTCTACGCTCTCGGATCTATTTCGTTTTGTTACTTTTTGATGCTTTCGATCGGACGCTTCCGCCGTGGAGGAGGGTATTCAGATGGGGATAAGCCAGATCGAACGATTTTTCTCAAAATCGGTCGATCTGATCGGCTCCCTCCGACTCCTCCCGTTCGATTTATGCCGGAAACCTGATTTAATATCTGGGTTCGGCGGTTGGAGTCCATTGAGCAGTAGAAGCTGTATGCTTTATTGTGTTTGAGAAAAAAACCATTAATCCTTTCTTGGTCTGACCTTGAGAAATCAGACGCAAGGGGAACCAGGTGGGCTATGTAAAGACGACAACAGCGTAGGAAGGTTGTTGCGAATTTCTCACGCTCTTGGTATCTGAACATAGATAAACATCTGCTACCTTTGGAAGGTTCATTTTTCAAGATTGTGTATTCTACGCATAAAAAGTTAAACCAGATATAGAGAGCAGTGACATGTCCTATCCCGTTCACCTTTGAGCATAGATGAATTAGAACTCGTTGAGCTTTAGCCTTTATTGATCCAAGGCATTTTCTTTGGAGGAATGATCGTTTGTTGATTTTCTCAGAAGCACGATGATAAAGCTATTCAAAATTAAGGACCAAAAGCGGGAGGATGCGGCAAATTCCAGTGGAAGGGCTCCTGTGAAGAAGCAAAGTGCTGGAGAATTGCGGCTTCATAAAGGTATAAATTTGAGTGGTTGTTAAGGTCGTTCCTACTACCAATTTCTGGTCATTTTTATGTTATGGCATACACTCTGTAACATTATGCTAATATTAAGAAGAGTCCATTATCACAAGGATCATTAAGGCATCTTCTGAAGAAAACCTGTGGCATACTGATCAGTAGTTAAAGGTTGACATGGTCAACAATCTACTTTATTTTTTTTCCTCTAAACCTGGTTGATCGAGAACTATTCAAATATAGGCAAGTGTTGATCAGATAAGTTAAATTTTGGTAATTCTTGGTTGACCAAGGCCTATCGATGCTGGCTTATTTTTCAATTTTTAGCTTATTTACTCAAATTGGTTGGGGGTTTGGATTGTGCGGTAGCCTGATTGTGTTATTTCTATACCCCATTTTATTGATCCAACTAATCCCTATATTTCAGGTAACTAAGTAGTTACCTGATTTATATCAAGATGTGTCTACCCTGTGCATTCTGTTTTGATTGATAACATTAATATGTATTGTGTGTTTTGGATGATGCTGCTGAGATGAAAAATCATTATCCTGACATCGGAGTTTCTTTTAATAATTAGTAGTAACTTTTTATTGCAGATTTATAGGTACAAATAGACCAGATTGATTCAACTTGGGTCATTTGGTTTTCTTTACAAACTAAGGTTGGGTCTTGGACCTAGATTTCAAAATTTTTGACCAAAGATAATTTGTGTCCAAATTTTTTTATAATTCCTAAATAATTCAACCCATGAACATTCTGAGGAGTTAGGTATTGTTTTATTCATTTCAAAGCTCATTACAGTTCATGATGGCATTTTGGTAGCAAAGTAGACAAGTGCTGATTTTCACCACAATCTTGCTACTAATCAAGATTTTGTTAATTTTAATGATTTACTTAGTGGTAATGTTTGACATATCTGCCATATGAATGTTAAATATAAAAGTTACAACTATGATTGCCATGGATTTGCTATTTAAAAAGATATTGACCTATGATTTATCAATAATGTGTCATGGATGATAGCATCTTTATAAAAGTCATAGCTGCAAGTAAGTCAGGCCCTCTATATCTGATTTCTACTTCAATCTTTTAACTATTTATGTTTGTTGTTGGTAAAATAATCATCTATCTGATGCTTCAAACTTAAAATAATGCATTGTTTTGCATGTTTCAGAACTTGCATGATGGTTTCTGGGTACAATTTACGTTTAGTGGTAGTAGAAAATGTTAGGTTGAATGCACAATATTGGTTCATCTGTGGTCCTGCTTATGGAATAACAGTGTTCTGATTTAGAACATTTTCGTTTGCTCTCCCATATTATATTCATCACATTTCCTTTGTACTAAAATCTTTTGTTGCATGTTTCTGTTCTTGATTTCTTTATTGCATTCTTTTATTGAGCCTCCTTTAAAGTATACTTGTGAAATTTGGGAAATAGGAATTGCATCATAAAGGAAAAGTTCTCCATTCTTATGCTGCTCATCTTTTTGAATATTTCTCTGTGAAAGAGCAAATCTAAAATCTTCATATTATATGGTGCTTCTCTGATGTATGACATTAATTGCTTTTGAGGTAGCTCTTTGCATTATCAAGTTATGTGCCTCTTTATATCTACATTTTTTTTGGTAATAAGCTAAGGTCTTTTTTGTTGATGAGATGCATAATCTAATATTGAGAAGAATGAGCAAAAAGGTCAATTTTTTTTTTGTATTATCATATTTTCTTTTAATTTTTATTGATTTTAAAATGGTCTTATCTTGTTCTGAACATAGTTTTGCTAATATTGTTATTGATTTCTTTTGCTGGTTAAAGCTTTTATTTTTTTGACTAAAATCAGGCTATCTCAACAAAAATTCCCACATCAACCTATTAAGTTTTTAGACTGGTTCATTTATTTACATAATACCTTTTTCCAAAAACCATTCATTCTATACCTTTTTCCTCCTTCCAGTTACCGTTTTTCTTAGACTACCTTTTTTGGCACTGTCAACTACCATTGTGAATGTATGAGTCTCTTGAAAGGATAAAAATTTTGGTACTGATACCTCTAGCAGTCCTTGATCAGACCACTAACCTAGTGTGCATTGATATGACCAACCATTCCCTTTTTTCTATAATTTGAAAGGTATCGACAATAAACATCAAATTTGAAATAGAGATTTTCGACATGTAATGAAACAAGATCAACAATTTTAAAAACTGACTTGTGATTGATAAATATTAATACCTGGTACAGTCTTTGATGTAAAATCTTCTGTAGGTTAATTCTTAGAAATTAAAACACAGGTCTAGTAGTGGTATGTATGGCATGCATCTTATGAATTAAAGTACGGATCACGAGAGTGGTTAAGTCCATGTCTAAGATCAATATGATGTATATTTAATTCACACATTTGTTATCTTTCCTAACTCACACGATCATGGTAGTATATCTCTGACATGCATATCAATGATTCTCTAGAAACCTTAGTTTGTGTTTTATCACTTAGCTCTTCATAATTCTCATTGTGGGAGATTGAGAACTGCAATCCAGGCCTTGAGCCATCTAGATTGTCTATAAATTCATAAACACAAATGTGTGCCTTGGTCCATGGAAAAAATTGGAATTAGAAACACCTCTTGAGAGATGGACTTCAAGAGCTGACACTTAAGAGAATTAGGAGTTTGCAAATGGATAATAAGAGCAATTATCGAAAATGATGGTATGAATGCAGTAGATTTAAGTAGAATGAGGGTGGAATGAAAGGAAGGAAAATAGTCATTTGTTATAAATCTGCCCATCGAAGGACATTTTTGATAAGAAAACAAACTTTACCAAAACTATATAGCAATTAGCTGTACCACACTGTACGTGTTGTGCCATGTGTCAGCACCATCAATAAAATGTATAGTAAGTTATTCACTAATATTTTCAAGATTTGCTTTTACTCTTTGGATCATTGCTTATTAGAAACTATGCTATAGGTGCATAGCCTATGCAGTGGCTCTCCATTTCATGCTATAGCAGTCACTTTATATAGTTAATTACTATTGTTTGCAATATAATTACTAGAAATCTGCTGTTCTCTTGCAGCAAATTATGTCATTGTATGTTCTCTTTATTGTCTGAGTGGTAGTCAGTTATATACAAGTAATATAATCTTAAGAAATGTTAGACGGGTTTTAGGTTGAGCATGTGTTAATAGAAATGAATGTTGGTAATATTTGTTTGTATTTCAATTTCTTGATCAACGATTAATAGATTGTTCTGTTTTTTCATACGGAAAATAATTTGGTATTCTAGACCTTAAGCTTTTAGACCTGGTTAGCTGCTAATTATAACTTATCTTTTATGCTTCAATGAATTTAACACAAACTTCTATTTCTAATGAATTTGGGATGCACTTTTAGTTATGTAACAGATCTAACCAATTACTCACCGGATATTAAGTTTTTTGGTCGCCCTATTGGTGGCATGCTAATTGTGCCTTAAACAAGTTGTACAAAGTATACTGACATTGTGTTGGCTTAGTACATATCCCCTTTTAAGAGAAGCCCAAAATCAGTAACTTAAGGCCAGTCATTCCTCCTTCCTATTTGTTATTGTGTGCTTTGGCACCACCATTGAACATCTCTCATTTGCTGTACTGACCACAAGTTTAATGTGTTGACAAAAGTTTTTATTCAGTATATTGTCAAAGAACTCTCTCTTCAATACCTCCACTTCAAGAAGAATAGATGTATCAATCTATTTCCTGAATTTACAGTATGTAGATTAATTCAACCTACCTCTTACAGGTTTCTGCAACCAGCAACTATTACAGAACATCTCTTTAGTTTAAATATTGTATTTCTGAATGATTATCAGTTAAGCTCAAAATTATAGATATCATTTACTTTTATTGGAGTTCGTTATCCTACACAGCACAATGCATGTTTAATAAAAATCACTATTTCTTGATGGTTGTCTTACTGATCTAATGCTAATGCATTATTTTCACTTAACAAACAATTTGAAAAAAGGTGAAGCATTTCTAGTCACTAGGGAGTTGACTTTAGATCTTGGTAGTTATTTCAAGCCTTCAGTCACGTTTGGTACATGTTACTGTGTGGCTGTTATTAATTGAAGTGTGATATATGTCATTCTTGAGGGCGTATTTGGAGAAGGGTGGAGGAAGAGGAAGTGGGAGAGAATCTATTGTTGAAGGGAAGAAAAAGGATACTAATTTTCCTTTTCCTCCGTTCTACATGATCCACTATCCATAGAAATTTGGTGAAACATTCTTCTGAAATTAAACGGGTAGCGTGGCCTCTCAATTTTTTTCCCACATTTTATCTTAACAAGGGAGCATTCTCCATGTCCTTTCATTTTATCCCTTAAAAATAATAGAGCACTTACGTGAGCTGTCAGGGTAGTTATAATGCTTTGTTTTTTTACTAAAATTTGAAATTTAAATACTATTAAAGTCAGTGTGTTAGAAAATTAAAACTCTGTATTCAAACTAAATTGTTTCTTCTTCAGCATTGGAAACTATACTTTTTATTTAGTATATTCAAGAATTTAAACTTAGATGCTAAGGCTTGCAGAACTAATAAGCTTCAAGTATTTATTATATTGAATTACTTTCTATTTGGCACTAAGTTTTTAGATTCTTTTTACTGAAAAAAAATCTGTTAAACATCATACAATTTGTTTATGGAACTATATGATTTTGTTTTTCGAAAAGTAACTATATTATTTTGTTGCTATAATGTTAAAGAATTGAAACTTTCTCTACTTAAAATTGTATGTATTTTTTCATCCTATTATTTTATTTATTTAAAACATATATTTTAAGTACCTTCAACTACAATTTATGTGCATATATACAATTATTAGTATATAATTTTCATTAGGTAGTTTCAAAATTGTGCCACCTCTTCTTATATTGAGTAATTCCATACATATTTCGTTATGCTTTTAAATTTGTTAATAAAAATAAAAATTTGTGATGTACAATGTCAGACAGCCACAGTTTAGTAAATTAATTTAGCTGAATCAGTCCAATTATAATTTAGATTGCTAAGCCTGCTGCCATTGAGGGCATCCCAAGTTGGCTGCCACCAGCAGTAATATTGGAAGTCGAACATCAAGATGATGTCCAAGGGAAGCTGCTAGCTGACACTGTTATTTCTTGAGAGCAATTCATCTGTTGTAGAGGAATCATAAACATGATTACTCTTTTCATGACTCATGATTTCTATTTTCATGATTCACGACTCATCTGTGGCTCATCATTCCTCTTTGGCTGAGCAATGCACTTGTGAATTCTTTGTTGGTGTTGCAAGCACAATTTCTCTCCATTGGAGAAATCACCCTTAGTTGAAGCCATGGCTACTGGCTTCATATGGATGCCGTCAGTGGTGGTCAGCTTTTGATGCAGCCACTGATGGTTACAGGCTTTGGATGCTGTGACCTGCGGTTCCCAGTTTCTGGTGCTGTCACCAGTGCTTCCCAGCTTCAATTGGTTGTCGGTAGTAGGTTGGGTACTCCAATTTTTAATTGTATTGTTCACCTAGATCTATTCAGCTAACTTGATTCAGTTAAGATGGTTTGGTTGAGTTGGATATATATGCTTGAAGTTTATAATTTTTTTGTTATTTTAAAAAAAAATTAGCCAAGTAGTTAGATGGTCACTGACTGGACAGAGAATAAAAGTGTTAGCATAATTATTCTTAATTTTAATCAGATTATAGGATCTTATGATCACAGGATTTGATTGTACATTACATGTTTATGGACCCCTTTGCCAATCCTAGGTAAACCTTAGCTGTTTGCTGAGGTCAATGATGGTAAGGTGCTACTACGTTAGTCGTGGCTTGGTTGCTCGGTTTGGTAAAAAACTTGATGTGGTGTCATGTGATACGTGAGGAGTTGGTTGATGATATTGTGGTGTTGTGAAGAACATGCTCTCAGTCAATCCTGGGCCAGTATGTCATGTTTAAGTCAGCTCATTCAATATGTCACATTAATCAGCAAAAAAAAACTAGTGGATGGGCAATTTGGTGGTTTTGTGTTAAATTTAAATATGTTTAAAAATTTATCTGAAGAAAGCTAAAAGGTTAAAGTTATGAGTATATTTAGCAATTAATGCTTTTTATATCTGCATCTTTTGACTTGAAGGGTTCTTTCTTGTAATAAAACCCGCAACTTGTACCATAATATTATCTATTTGTATTTTTCAGACATCAGTGAGCTTAATCTACCCAAGAGCACTGTCATATCCTTTCCAAATGGGAAAGATGATCTGATGAACTTCGAAATCAGCATAAGACCTGATGAAGGATACTATCAGTAAGTAATTCCAGTAAATATTTAATAATCAGCACCTTTTGGTTATGCTTGTATCAACTGGTCAGATGAAGATTATGATGTCCTATGTGATTTTTATTTATTGTTGACAAATGCCACAAGGTTCTTGATTTATGGCCTGTAACAAGATTATTAAATTTCTAGTTGCATCTTGTTAAATAACTAGTCCCTGTTGTGGTTTTTCACTGTCCATCGAAGCTATGTTTTTCTAGTTAGGACTCGTTATTCTGTTTTCTGTTTCTCGTCGCATATGGTGAATTTTTATGCTGCTTTTTCTTTAATTAATTTTCTCTTTGTTTCCTCAGAGGTGGTACATTTGTTTTCACATTTCAAGTATCTCCTTCCTATCCTCACGAGCCACCAAAGGTCAAATGCAAGACGAAGGTGAAGTTATATTTGTGATCTTATATTTTATATTCTATGAATACCTCCCTGTTTAATTGCACAAGGTTTTAAGTTATTTTCTAATCCAGGTTTACCATCCTAATATTGACTTGGAGGGAAATGTTTGCCTTAACATTCTGCGTGAAGATTGGAAACCTGTTCTCAACATAAACACTGTCATCTATGGCTTGATTCTTCTTTTCATGGTATCTTTCGCTTCAGACCTGTTTTACTAAGTTCCCTTTTACCAATGTATAGCTTCATATGCCTTAAATTGTTGTGCTCACTTTTGATTGTTTCAAATGCTCATCTAGTTGGTACTAGATCCCAAAAAATTATTATTCTTTGTTTGGCATCCGAAAATTTCACTGCAGTTTTCAAGTATCAACAGATTAGATAGATGATTTGCTATAGCAGAACTATTGATTTAAGATGTCCAAGCAATGAGCAAGAAGATTATTTCTGCTATTTCCACATCTCTATGGAATTGTCGGTTTTACTTGCTGGAAAATTATGGGGCACTTCCATTTTGTTCAGCAATGATTCCTTCTCTAGTTGGGCCATCTCCATATGCTCACAGTTCCGTTGCTAAGTGGGTGAAGTGACTGCAACAGTAATCCAAGTATTATCTATTTATTTCACTGCAACTGCAATCGTAGGACTTTGTTTTTTCTAGTAATTAGCTGGCCATTATTCTCATCTGGGAAACTTTCTATTATGTTGCTCCAGTTTCACGATCCCTGTATTTATGCACTAAATTTCTTGTTTGGATGCTGTCGTGCAGCAACCAAATGATGAGGACCCGTTAAATCACGATGCAGCTGCAGTCCTCCGGGACAATCCAAAGCTGTTTGAGGCCAACGTCAGACGGGCAATGGCTGGAGGATATGTGGGGCAAATCTACTTCCCGAGGTGCATATGAAATAAATAGCAGGAAATCAATCAGTAAGAAGAAGAATGCAACGTGGCGATGCTTAAAAACTGTTTTTAAGCATCTTTGGAAACATGGAATGTCTAAAAACTATCCTTTTTACTACTACTACCGGCACTGCTGCTGCTGCTGCTATAAAAGTGTGAAACATAAGTTACTTGTCTTTATTCTCGCCGTGGTGTATAACCTGATTGCAAAATTGGGCTGTCACTTGCCTTTCCCCATGATGCTTAGGAAATCTGCGTTTGGTCGTTATGTAATTAGCTGACGTAGCGTATTTGCTATCAGATGTTACTTGGTGTTTGACTTCATGGGTTACTTGCAGCAGCAAATCATGTTAGTTGGAAGGTGTGATGAATGCTCCCTCCAATTCAGTGCGTCAGGTAATAAGATGATGATGCTGTCGCAGGATGCGGGAAGAGTGAAAGCACTGTGGATGTATTTACTGCTTGCTGATCCAGCAGAATAAGATCTCCTTTTTCTTTTTTTACTACTACGCCAAATCTTCACGGCTGGTGGAAGATTCATCTATCCCACTCTGGTATCACTTACATGAACATATCTACACGAGTAGTCCCCTTTTTTAGGAGTCTTGAGACCTACTCAGCATGTGGTACATATTACTCATGACATTGTAAGGGTGTAATATATATTGCCGCAAGGGATCGTGCTTGGGTTGGCCTAGGTATAGGGCGGATCTTGCCCAGGTCCGATTGAATCTCTAATTGCCACTCATGGGTTTTGCTCCTAAGCCCTGATTGAATCTCTAATTGCCACTCATGGGTTTTGCTCCTAAGCCCTGATTGAATCTCTAATTGCCACTCATGGGTTTTGCTCCTAAGCCCTGATTGAATCTCTAATTGCCACTCATGGGTTTTGCTCCTAAGCCCTGATTGAATCTCTAATTGCCACTCATGGGTTTTGCTCCTAAGCCCTGAGTCTGTGGATCAACATAGCTAAGAGCTGCGTGCTTGAATCATGCTTTTAAGTGAAGGTTGTCGTTCTACATAGAGCCTAGATGTGCATGTATAGGTCATGCTCCAATTTTCCTATGCTCCAGTGAAAACTGAAACTCAATCAACTAACATGATCTGTGCATGCATCGACTCAATCAATTAACATGATCTATGCATGCATGGATATTGGATCATGTTCACCATGAATATGCACTCTCTTTAATTCCAAACATGATTCTCTTTCATACTTAATGATTTTCATAAGTAAACATTGGACATTGGATCCATTAACCGTACTTTTAATTCTAAATATTTTTTTAGATATTTAGATGAGAAGTCATGTTCCTTATTTTTTTATGACTCACCGTAGTTGACATGATATGTCACAAACATGTAGTATATTGCTTGCGTCCATGCGTGCCTACAGGGAGGGTATGTGGAGTGATAGTTCTTGTTTGTACAAGTCGAAGTTATTTTATGACTAAGACAATGGGAGAAGGATCCTAGTCATCTATCTTCTTTGGCTAATATTAGTGTAATGGGCATTGATAGAGCCTAGATAGACTTCAATACTAACGTGACAATAGTCATATTATGCTATTTAGATATAATTAAAAATGATGAATATCAGATAATATGTAGTAATTCAATGATAAAAAATCATTTGTATGCCATATCAATAAGGAAGTGAACCAACATTCAGACTAGTTGGGCCAAATAGGAGGATAAGTTTGCCTCCACCACACTAGTGGCCTCCATAACAGTCAACTCATATATGTATTGTCCACCCTGGGGTAGTAGCCCACATCCAAGACCATGTAGGACGATTACCTATTTCCAATACGATCAGCAGGGTCACATATGCTATAACTGCCTGATGTTGATGATGTTGGTTTATTTATATGATGTGATTCTTATGCATTGAATTCATAAATGTCACCCCTACGACTCCATAGGAAGTAGTACAAATACACAAACATGGTATTTTAACCATAAATACATAGAGACAGGTAAATAGTATACTCTTTGAGAGTATTACAGTATACTCTCAGGCTAGCAAACTTTGCTAATTACACCTACCACATCAGCTACGCGGCTCCTAGTAGAACACCTTAGAACACTTGATATTAGATCCGGTCAGCACTCCTGGGCACCACAATAGTATACCCAGATGCGTATCTTAGCGTTGAATAGAGTGGCGATGCACAAGTAAACCCGGATATCATAATCGGTAATCCATCTAGTTTTCATAAAAAAATTTCACTGAGACTTGCAAATAAGATATGATGTTTATTTAGTTACCTGGAAATGACATGGGACCTAAAGCTCAAATCAGGTCTCATTATCCTCATCTATCTATCTGTGGAATCTGATATTTGATTGAAAATATGATATTGTTTTCTTGACATTTGTGCTCAAGCAAATAATAGTGAAATTGGTCTTCATTATTATTCTTGGACCTGTGGAGGATCAAAATTTTTTTTAAGGGAGGAACAGTGCCCAAAATTTGCAGAGCCTTTCCTCTCCCTTCTCCTTGGCGAAATTACCTAGTCCTCCCCTTTTGATTCGCCCAACAGTAGAGGATCCGAAAGCAGTTGTGAGATCACCAGGGAGGGAGCCATGGAGTAGCCTGCCTACGTCGCAAAGCGACGTTGTTCAGGAGCAGCGAGTGCGTTTCGACTCCGCAATGATCCGCCGGCTAGATTTTTCGGCAACAACAAGGGAGTTACAGGTAAGTGTCGATCCTAATAATGAATGATTTAGATGGCGAGTATTGGGGGTAGGTTGCGGTGGGCTTTGTTTATGTAAAATTTGCTGCAAGAATTGACCATTTTGGGCTCTGGAAAGTTCTCAACTTGCCGTGTTGTTTCCAAAGAATTCGTAAGCATGCTGTGAATTTATTCTTCTTTCTTGCCTTGCTGCGTTTTCTCTATGGTTGTCGATATTTGTTATTAGATGCATTGTTCGGTTATGATAAGTTTGAATGCGGTTGATTTGCCTCTGAAAATGTTGTTCGGTTTTCTCTGATTTCTAGCTGAGATGCTCGATGGATTTGGGTTCTAAAGGACCACATAAAGTTTTCCTGCGGTTGATTAGGCTGCAGAAACGCCCTTTTTAGTTAAGTTTCCAACCGCAGGATTTCCTTTGTTAGGTGCGTCGCTGCTTGAAGATCTTAAGGAGGGATTTTGGGGTTCTGCAGTAATCAAATTCCATGCAGTATGATGATTAAATACTACCTGTGGAGTTGTATTCTTAGTAAATGTGGATTGTTGGGTTACTGGGAAAAAAATTCTGATGATGTGTTCCTATATGTGTGGGCATAGGGGCTACTGTGAGGTTCCATATGTGAGTGTTTGTTGCGTAGAAACATGGAGGTTGTGTTAGAGAAGGTGATTAACACTTGGTTGAAAATATAAGTGGTGAAATTTATGGTTGTTATGATAGGTTAAATCTTTTGGCTTTGATTTAGTGCTGAGATTACCTGCTGTTGGATTGTTTGCTGTAATCTGCCTATTTATAATTCTGTTTGGATTTGTTCTGTTGAATTATGTTTTTGATAGCCTGTGCTGAACCCAGTGAAACAGTCACGAGGAAATGATGTGATTGTAGTAGAGTAGGTATATTTAAATTGAGGTTTTCTTTGGTGCTTGAGGATTAAATTGTTGCTGTCGAAATAGTTTGTTTGGATGTGTAAAAGTCTATCTAGGTAGAAGTGTGAAAACAAGTTGCATTAAAGGAAAAGTTTGACATGTATCTATTAGGTTGTTCCATTAAATTGATCTCTGCTAGGAAGGATGGTTAGACTGATTTGAAGAAAAAAAAAGTATGCTTTGACATGTTCTTTCCTGAGGGTAGTTTCATACTTTGGTCAGAGGCAGGATGGTTAGGCTGCTTGCTTTCATGTGCTTCATGAAAACAGTGTACTCACTTGTAATCTTTTAGTTGCAAAACTAAACTGGACAAAGACTATGTCTTTCTTTTATAGAACTCTTTAGACTTCACATGATTAAAGAATAATAGTGCCATTACTGAATAAGATAGTTAGGGTATTTTTCTTATTGCTTGTTTTGTTAATGCTGTCCTTGTAGGAATGCAAGGATGCGGTGCTAACAATTGAGTGATTGTTGTTGAATTGTGAGAGTGTTAGCTAGATCAAATTGAGAATTTGTGTGACTATGGAATTAGGAACGTATAGGTTGAAGGTCTATTGATTTGTGAAATGTAAGTAGGTAAAACAGCAGTAGATGGTGATTGAAAATTGTCTAAAATCTAGAAGTGAGGTTGTTCAGCAGTGGTGGAAGTTCTTATGGTTGTTCTCGTTGAATTAAATCAGTGCATATGTTGTTAATTGATATTTGTTAGAATAATTATATTTAATATGTGATCCATAGTCTTTATAGATGTGTGGCTCAAATTTCTCTATGATTGGAAACTCTAGGTTTTAGTTTCAATATAAATACGACATGTAAGCAACCAATGTTGAGTGAGTAAATTATCTTTTCTCTTCTCAAAGTTATTTACATGGTTTCAGAGCGGGTTAAAATCCTAACTCTATATGCCGCCGCTGCTTTATTCATCATCACATAAGCGATGTCATCCTCCGCGCAATCTATTCAGCAGTAGATCATCAAATAAAGGATTGCCTACATATCCTCATGGAGCAAGTAGCAATACGATGCATCTATTATAGAAGGAAAGGTCATACACGAGATCGATGTTACTTCTTGTATGGATTTCTAAATATGACTGCTAATATAATACAGTGCCAACCAATAATAAAGAACAAGGCAGAAATTGTAAGATCCTTGAATTTATTTTCTATAAATGAATACAAGGAGTATTTACAACTCAAGGCTGCCCAACAAGCCTCCCCTATTTATTTAACATTGGAATCTATCCTATTTATTCCTGAATGCAAGTTTAATATAATTTCGGTTAGCAAACTTGCTCACACCCAGAATTGTCTTATTATTTTCAAACCTAATTCTTTTACAATACAGGATCAAAGCATGGGGAGGATGATTGGAGCAGGAGTTGAATTAAGAGGCATTTACTTCTTGCAACCAACTTCAGTTGTTATTCCACCCTCAATTACAGCTAATGTAGCTGTAGAAACTCCTGAACTTCTTCACCAAAGATTAGGACATCCAAACCTCAACAAACTCAAAAAAATGGTACCTCATCTTTCTCAACTACAAACTCTTAATTGTGAATAATGTCAGCTAGGAAAGCATGTTAGAGTTTCTCATCCTGTTAGAAATAACAATGTTCAAACTACATCGCCCTTTGATATCATTCATTATGATATCTAGGGTCCAAGTTGTATCTCATCTATCCTAGGTTATAGGTATAATGTCACCTTTATTGATGACTTTTCAAGGTGTACTTGGATTTTCTTAATGAATGATTATTCTGAATTATTCAAAATCTTTCAAAGTTTATATAATGAAATTAAGACACAATTTGGAAAAATAATTCGCATCCTGCGAAGTGACAATGCTAAAGAGTACTTCTCAGCTTTCTTAAACTCCTTTCTTGCATCCAATGGCATCTTACATCAATCTAGCTATCCTCATACTCCTTAACAGAATGGGATAGCTGAAAGGAAACATCGACATATTATTAATACAGCCCGAACCCTTTTGATTAATGCTAATGTTCCATTAAAATTTTAGGCTGATGTTGTTCTTACTGCTGGGTATCTAATTAATAAAATGTGGTGCTCAACCCTCAATAATCAAACTCCACACTCACTTTTGTTTCCTCAAGAAACTCTCTATATAGTTCCTCCTCATTTTTGTACTTTGTTTCTCTCGTCAACTCTACTAAAGGATATGACTCAACTTGCTTTGTACATGACATATCTCCTAATCATGATAAACTACAACCCCGTTCAACCAAATGTATATTCTTAGGATACTCTCGATGGTATCGATGTTATTCTCCATCTACAAATAGGTGTTATACCTCTCTAGATGTCACATTCTTTGAAAATGTTTCATATTTTTCATCTCCAGTTGAAACAGAATCTCTAGAACAAGTCTTACCAATACCTATCATTGATGTTAATTATGGTCAGCAACATATCGAAAAATAAGTTGAGACTCTAGTTCCTGAAGTTAATGAGTAACAAGAACTAAATGATAGTGATACAACCCCATCTAATCGGTTTGGTATCACTTATGAGCATCGACCAACAATTGAAGCCCCTTGTCAGACTCAATTTCTGAGGGTCAAGCCCGAAGCGCACCACGAACCACGGGAGGACAAGCGCAAAGGGGTGACTCGTAAGCAGCGCACGGGGTCGCTTTAAGGCCACAGCCAGGAGGTGCACAAGAGATGAGCCACGGGGCTAGACGACCGAGCAATCGAGGCGCGCGCACGGGACAGGTGACCGAGAAGCGAGCAACCGAGGGACGTGCACGAGGCAGGCGCAAGGCAACTGAACAGAGGGCGCGCACTGAGCAAGCGCCCGAGCAACAGAGGGTCTCCGCAGGTTAGACACCCGAGCAGAGGAGGGCGTGCCCAGAGCTAACACCCAAGCAGCAAGGAGCGCGCGCGGAGCAAGCGGCCGGGCAACCGAAGACGTGCACAGATCAATAGGGGACGCATGTGGGGCAAGTGTCGGGTGGTCCCCTAGCCGAAGGCGCGCGCGAGCAAAGCACCGAACCACGGAGCTCCCGCACAACTGAGGGTCACGCACAGCAGACCGCCGATGCAGCCACCACAGCTGACGCAAGACACGGGCGGCAGTGCACGTAATAGACAGAAACGGTCCGGGCATTAATACCCCGGACCTTAATGCTTGGCAGCCAAAAGGTCAGCCTCCCCCTATATAAGAACCAGCTAGGGCACTTGGCTGGGCAGCTTGGGAATCTTGGAAAAATCGGACATCTTAGTATAGTAGCTCTTGAGAGAGCATAGAGTAGAATAGGTCCACTTGTAATAATCCCCTTTGAGGTTAGCTTGAGGGATTGAGAGGTTTTTATTGGAGCTAATAAAGCATTCCTTTTTGTTCTCTCAACTCACGGGTGGCAACACGATCCTCTTCCGTAGCGCAAGGCTTGTGAGCATAGTTCCCCTCGTGGTGTCGTTTATGCTGGCATGACTCGGGCTCGACCAAGGAGCCAAGGCAAAAAGTTAGTCGTGACATTTTAGTATCAGAGCCAGGTTCAGACGCTACGCAACCCCGCTGATCTTTGTTCCACCCACTGAGGCAAGTGGAACCGTAAACGACGAGCAATAAGTCACTTGAACCGTCGACTTCTACTCTCTCTCAACAACTATGTCAGGCAAGCAAAACAGGGAGGCTACGGAGAAGAGGCTGACCGCGTTAGAAGGATCCGTTGGGACTCCTCCATCCGAAGAGGAGACGAACCTTGGAGCCGGACCGCTATGGGGACGCGTTTGCAATATCTATGTAGCCATGGCGGACATGCGGATGAAGCTGGAGGAGCTTCAAGCATCAACCGACCGAGCATCCAATGCGGGAGAACCCAGCTCATTAGCCCAAGCCGACTTGAGTCTGCTCGAGCGTAGACTACGCGACGAACTCGAGAGCTCGCTCACCGAGTTCGGTTCCTCGATCGCTTCAAGAGCAATTCTGCACCCAACATTGTGCGTTCCCGAGCCGAGGTTATATTCTGGCGCGCACAATGCCAAGTTATTAGAGAACTACTTCTGGGACATGACCCAGTACTTCAATACAACCAAGATCGCCGAGGAAGACGAGGTGCCAACTGTGGCAGCCTTCCTCGATGGAGACAGAAAGAAATGGTGGCGCGTCCAATGTGAAGCACTGTGCTATCGAGAACGCACCGAGTCGGATACATGGACAACCATGATTGAGTAGATGAGGCGCCGATTCCTTCCGATCAATACCACGTATCAAGCACGGATGAAACTCTGAGAGCTTCGCCAAATCCGGAGTATCCGTGAGTATATCCAAGACTTTAACAACATCACTTTGGACGTGAAAGACATGGGAGAGTAGGACCTCTTCTTCACGTTCTTGGAGGGACTTCAACAAGGAACTAGAGACGAGCTCCATCGCCATGGAGTCACCATGCTGCAAGAGGCCATCGAGACTGTGAGAGTCTGATGAACCTACGTTTGGTCCCATGGAGGCTGCGTGACGAAGAATTCTGCCCAGCCCGACAGCCCGCGCACGGCACTCATCGACCGCTCGCAGGAGCAGCAGGGCGAAGGCGCGCAATTGGAGCACCACCGGCGTGCGAACAACAACAAGGCCCGGGAGCACAAGTATCACACCGGAGGTGCGGATGTATGTTGTGTGGAGGACCGCACCCCATGAGAAGATGTCCAAGGCGCGAGCACAATGCAGCCGGCCGTGCAAGAGGAACGTGATAGATTGGCGCTGGTCCCAGTGAACCAGGCCATAGTTCCCGCCGCGACCGCTCGAGCCACCCAAGTGCAAGGATTCGGCACGATGCACGCCGAGCAAGAGAACCAGCTGATGTACGTATCCTTGTTCATCAACCGACGATCGTGTACCGTGATGGTGGACACCGGAGCATCTCACAACTTCATGCGAGAAGAGATGGCATGTGAACTCGGACTACACATTGAGCCGAGCGGACTACGGATCAAGATGGTGAACGTCGCAGCAGCTGCCGTCGCAGGTATTGTTCAACAGGCCCCCATACAGGTCGGACAATAGTATGGTCACACGGACTTGACCATAGCACCAATGAATGACTTTGAGTTCATCCTTGGCACGGAGTTCTTGGTGCAATCCCGCACCATGGTGGCACCACACTTAGGCGGACTCATGACCATGGATTCGAATCAACCGGGATTCACTCGAGCAGCTAACTCCGTTAGCCGAACCGGTAGCCCGCAACTCTCAAGTGCTAGTAACATGGAGTCACCAAGGGCAGCGAGCATGCTGAGCCCTATATCATCTTCTTGGAGTCCAATCAATTTCCTGTCAGCTATTCAGCTCGACAGAGGGGACGAAGCATCAAGTAACAGTGAATCATTAGAGTAACTAACTGTAACACAAGGACCGAAGCAATAACCCAAAGGTGAATGACCGATCGAAACCGGAGAGACCTCCGAAGGAGTCATCCCCTCGGCAACCGACGAACGATAGAAAGGTATGTGTCCCCGGCGCCCCGAACAACCACACTCAATAGGAAGGAACCTAGAGAACAACCAATGACGACGCACAGGAAGACAACGCGCCGCATAACGAAGGAGCACCGACGATGAAGGAACAGAAGACCGACTGGGTATGCAAGGTACCTAGTGCGATGGAAGGACCCCTCTCCGAAGGAAGCAAGCTGGGAGTGCGACGCTACGCTCTAGTTGCACCTAGACTTGGAGTTGACAGGGACGTCAACGGGTTTAGGTGGGGGAGGATTGTCAGACCCAATTTCTGAGAGTCAAGCCCGAGGCGCACCACGAACCACAGGAGGACAAGCGCAAAGGGGCGACCCACATGCAGCGTACGGGGCCGCTTCAAGGCCATAGCTAGGAGGCGTGCAAGAGACGAGCCACGGGGCTAGACGACCGAGCAACCGAGGCGCGTGCACGGGACAGGCGACCGAGAGGTGAGCAACCGAGGGACGTGCACGAGGCAGGCGCAAGGCAGCCAAACAAAGGGCGCGCACGGAGCAAGCACCTGAGCAACCGAGGGTCTCCGCAAGTCAGACGCTCGAGCAGAGGAGGGCGCGCATGGAGCTAACACCCGAGCAGCGAGGAGCACGCGCGGAGCAAGCGGCCGGGTAACCGAAGACACACACGGATCAACAGGGGATGCATGCGGGGCAAGTGTCAGGCGGTTCCCTAGCTGAAGGCGTGCGCGAGCAAAACACCGAGCCACGGAGCTCTCGCATAACTGAGGGTCATGCACAGCAGACCGCCGATGCAGCCGCCACAGCCAACGCAAGACACGGGCGTGCAGCAGCCGCGCGCGCGTAACGGACGGAAACGGTCCGGGCATTAATGCCCCGGACCTTAATGCTTGTAATCAAGAGGGCAGTCGAAAGGTCAGCCCTCCGCCTATATAAGGACCAGCCAAGGCACTTGGCTGGGCAGCTTGGGCATCTTGAAAAAATCGGACATCTTGGCATAGTGGCTATTGAGAGAGCATAGAGTAGAATAGGTCCGCTTGTAATAATCTCCTTCGAGATTAGCTTGAGGAATTGAGAGGTTTTTATTGGAGCTAATAAAGCATTCTTTTTTATCCTCTCAACTCACGAGTGGCAACACGATCGATCCTCTTCCGCAATGCAAGGCTTGCGAGCACCGTTTCCCTCGCGGTGTCGTTCACGCCAGCATGACTCAGGCTCGACCAAGGAGCCAAGGCAAAAAGTTAGTCGTGACACCCCTGCCGAGAATGATTCTGCAATTGATTAAGCCCCTGTTCCAGCTTCTCCGCTTGCGAAAGATCTTGTTCAAGCTCCTCAAATTTCAGACCCAGCCGATCTACCAATCAATCCACATCCAATATATAAATTTATAAGTTGTCATCGTTTATCTACAACACATTTTACTTTTGTATCCACCCTATCTTTCATTGTAATTCCTAAAAAATTCCAGGAAGCTCTATCTCATCTAGGATGGCGACAGGCTATGATTGAGGAAATGAGTGCTTTGGAAACAAATCAGACATGGACACTTACTCTTCCTCCTACTGGAAAGTCCATCGTGGGTTGTCGATGGATATTTACAATTAAAACTGGGCCTAATGGGGAGGTTGACAGATTGAAAGCCAGGCTTATAGAAAAGAGATATACTCAAATTTATGGGCTAGATTACAATGATACATTCTCTCCAGTTGCCAAAATTACCTCAATACGGCTCTTTTTATCAATGACAATTATGAAAAATGAACATTGTATCAACTTGATATCAAAAATGCCTTCTTACAATGGGACTTAGATGAGGAGATCTATATGGAGCAACCTCCTGGGTTTATTACTCAGGGGGAATTTAGTCTTGTTTGTAAATTAAAAAAATCCTTATATGGGTTGAAGCAATCACCTAGAGCATGGTTTACAAGATTCAATCAGGTTCTGAAACTATTTGGAATGGAAAGGTGTGAAGCTGATCATTCAGTATTTTCTAAATCCTTTTCTAACAACAAGCTCATATATCTTACTGTGTATGTGGATGATATAATCATAACAGGGAATGACCAAGAAGGTATCAAAAATTTAAAGCAATATTTATCTCAACATTTTCAAACTAAAGACTTAGGTAAGCTGTAATATTTCCTTGGTATTGAGGTAGCTCGTTCAAAAACAGGAGGGACAGTTATATCTCAAAGGAAATATGCTCTAGATTTGCTACATGAAGCAAGAATGTTGAATTGCAAGCCACTTGATACTCCAATGGATCCGAGTAAAAAACTTCTACCAGATCAAGGGGAACTCTTCTCAGATCCTAATAGATATCGAAGATTAGTTGGGAAGCTCAATTAACTTACCATAACTAGACCGGATATATCATTCTCGGTCAGTGTGGTAAGTCAATTCCTTAATTCTCCTCGAGTTAGTCATTGGAATGCAGCTATAAGAATTCTTAGATATATTAAAAAGTCACCAGGAAAAAGAATAATATACAAAGATAGAGGCAACACGAATATTGTGGGTTACACAGATGCAGATTGGGCAAGATCACCATGTGATAGAAGATCAACGTTAGGATATTGTGTGTTCATTGGAGGAAACCTAATTTCGTGGAAAAGTAAGAAATAAAGTGTAGTAGCCAGGTCAAGTACAGAGGCTGAATATAGAGCTATGACACTCACAACATGTGAACTCCTCTAGTTAAAGCAACTACTTCAAAAATTAAAATTTTGTGAAGTTAGTTCTATGGAGCTAGTTTGTGATAATCAATCAGCTTTACACTTAGCATCAAATCCAGTATTTCATGAAAGAACAAAACACATATAAGTGGATTGTCATTTTATCAGGAAAAAGATTGTATCTGGCATCATCAAAACAACTTCGGTTTAGTCAAATGATCAGTTAGCAGATATTTTTACTAAATCCTTACAAGGACAAAAGCTAGCAGATGTTTGTAATAAGTTGGGTACATATGATATATATGCACCAGCTTGAGGGGGAATGTTAGAATAATTATATTTAATATGTGATCCATAGTCTTTATATATGTGTGGCTCAGATTTCTCTATGCTTGTAACCCTAGGTTTTAGTTTCAATATAAATACGATATGTAAGCAACCAATGTTGAGTGAGTAAATTATCTTTTCTTTTCTCAAAGTTATTTATAGTATTGCTAGGTTATGTTGAGTTAGATCAGTTAAATATGCTGTTGTAATGGTCAGACTGTGCATTTGAACTTGCAACAACATGGATTGGATGTTATAAAGGAGGAGGGAGTGTCCCGTGTAAAGTTGGTTGCTTATAAACGGTAGAAATGATGGGGAAGCTGTGAGAAACTTTAAGTATTGTGTTGATAAATAACTTTATGATTAGATCTATAATGGGATTGATGTGTTCCCTTTGTGGTTGTGCATAATTTTGTTAGGATTAACTAATATTACTAAGGTAGTTGATATAGTTTATTTTTCTGTTTTTCTTGCTTCTTTATTGCTATGTTTACCGAACGTATGAGCGAGGTAATAGTCGAATAGAATACAGAAAGCATAATGCTATTTTTTAGGGTTGAGGTAAATGAATTGTGATTATGATTAATATTGGTGGTGGAGCATTAATGTTAGAAAATGTTGCTGTTGGTAGCATGATGAAAGTTGGAGGATAGTGAAGGGGGAATGAGTTTGTGATCAGTGGGGTGTAGGAGATGAGCTTGATAAAATTAAAGAAGTTAAGATTAAATTGTTGTGGTTGGAATAGTTAGAAATTGAAAATTTACTTCTTGGATGGAAATGTGGTGACAGTAGAGAAAGTAAATGTAATATAATTATTTTTCTTGTTTTGAGTATTTTCATGAGTACTGTGTTGTATTGGGTTGATTATGAGGGATCAGACAAAATTTCAGATGAGTTATTTTATGGCTACAGTTTGACCTCTTGAGTGAGCAGTCATAAAATTATGTAAATGTCCAATGATTCCCTCTTTATTTATAATGCTATAAAAGCTAAAATTATTAATATTTTAGAATGATTGTGATTTACTACTTACTTTAGTTGCTATATGTTGCGCCTTGAATGGTATTGTCAAACATGTAGAAAGTAAGTGGACATACTTAGGTGATAGAGACAAACTAGTTAATTGACAACTATAATATTAAGAATTAGTCTTCGATCACCTTAAGAACAATAATTGACAAATCACATAAGAATATAACCAGGGCTAGCATAATCAGATAGTTACAATCGGCAACTATCACCTTAGAGGGAGGTATCAATCATCACATAGTACGCTAAAGTAACATTATAATAATATAAGAATACAGTCCCCTTACCCTGAGTTACTTATTGGACCTCAATACCTCATATACATAGATATTCTAGTGGGATCCGTCGACCAGGAGTTATCTAACCTTCCATCATGATGACCTACATTTTCACTCCATGCTCCTCTATCTATGCAACCCATGAGAGTGCTAATAAATCATAACATCATTGCAATGAAGATACACCTAGCACCTACTAGTATCATATTATCATAGTTATGCACCCAAAGATGAAACATAGTCACATATAGAACAAAAAATCTCCTAGTATATATTTTTCACCATATCTCTAGCTTTCAAGAAAAAGGAGTACACATGCTAGCTTATAATCAAGGCATAATCTAAATAAATCTGAGTTATTTTTTCAAAACTGAAATAGAGGTATACAATTATGCTCATCTATGCTCAATAAGTGAAGAACTCAAAAGGTTAATCAAGGATATAGCATGTCATTCCAGGCTCATTTATAACAATAAATAGAATATATATATCAAGCAGCAGGAGAGTCATACTATATCAACTAAGAATGATCAAAGAGATATAGTTCTCATAGACTAAACTTTGAAAACTATCTCGTTTATTCTACCTAGAGAATAAATACTAACTTGGTTCTAATGTCACAATCATGTTCTTGTTTGTATCGCTTTGAATCGTCTTGATGTGCCTGGTTACTGAATTTATGAATATTTTAAGGATTTTTAGTTTTCAATCTAGTAATAATTTC
The DNA here is from genome assembly GCA_030544415.1 of Thalia dealbata. Classification (NCBI taxonomy): domain Eukaryota; kingdom Viridiplantae; phylum Streptophyta; class Magnoliopsida; order Zingiberales; family Marantaceae; genus Thalia; species Thalia dealbata. Next base: position 17,636,632 of record CM060457.1, read on the forward strand.
TCAAATCTAACTTCACTATCACTCTTAGAATGATCCTTAGGTTCACCTTAAATTTTCTCTAGAGTTCACCAAAAAGTTCATCGAAATCATTGTTGGTGATGTTCTCTGATGAGTACTAATAGTGGTACAATTGAGAGCTCTCCTCACTATGATTTCAGATATCATATTTGCCCCATCATTGGGAGCTCATAGGTGGCTAGTTTCGTCAAAACTCATCATGACGGTGAAACGCTTAAGTTTGGAATTTTTGCTCACTAGCGTCCAACCATCGTGCTAATCACCCTCAACTTTAGTTTTGATCTACATGCCTTATCGAGATGAATTCATTGATACCTATTTTGTCACCTATCATGGCTTGAATCACTAGCAATCGTCGGAGAAAGCTCCAATGATGCTATTAGCGTCATCGTCGCTTCTTCTATGATTTCTCCCTCAAATCGACTCCAAAAATGTGATTTGATGATTCCATTAGGTTTAGAAGGCCAATCTGAACTTGTGGCTGAAGTTTCATCAAAAAAATTCACTTGGAGTGGCCAGAATATCACCGGAATCATGAAGGTGTCGTTGCCCATCATCACTATTTGTATGAAGAGGAAGAAGAGCTTGTGCAAAGAAGAAGACCATGGGCTGGTTTGGGGAGTTAAACCCCACCACGCTTAAGCTTTAACTCAAGTTCAACCCAGGTTAATGGAATCCAACCGCAGTTATTCATCTCTTTAGGTCAATTGATCTAAATCGTTCATTTTCACTTCAGTTAACCTGGTTCAGCTTAATTAAACTAGTTCACATATTGGTCTTGGTTCAACCATTTGACACATCTAATGATGTCCAAATTACGATCAAATTGTGACGTTGGATTCCAAATTCAAAATGTTATCTGATGGTATAATTTTTATAACAAAATTTAATATCTTAAAATTTCTTATATAATATTATAAATATCATTTATATAATTTTTGCAGATAAGTCCTCAAAATAACCTCACATTACATAATTATCCTTAGTGAGAATTACAAATCTCACATGTTCCTTCACTGAAATAAGTGAGTTCGGACAGGCTAAGATCGCTTTCCTTGGCCACCACACTAGAGGTGGATAGTTGAAGGTAGATGAGTACAAGGTGGAAGCCATTCAGGCACGGTCATACCTGAACTCAAATCCTTTTTAGGCTTGGTAAACTACTAAAGTTGCTTTTCAATACCTAAGGTTCACTAGCCTCAACTATGAGAATTAGAAACTCTAAATGAAGGTCATGCTTAGCTCTTATGGTGTTGGATTTTTAACTTCACTGCTGCTTTTCAGTCACACCCTATAACTTCCTTTTCTTTGATACCAATTGTCCCCTTTGGTTTTGAGATTGTTGGATTTATATAAAAGAATGTTCTACCTATTTTTGAAACCCTCTATTTTTGGCATGATTGAATTTGTAGTGAGCATCATCCTTGCCTCCTATAGGTGTGCTCCTTCAAGACTTGTTGGGCTACTTATTGAACTTGTACATCTTGGGCTAGTCATTACAGGCCCCGAGCCTCATATTATATCTTTGCATTATGCGTCCCAAGTTGGGTGAATGCGTCTCAGATGCATTTCCAACCTTAGAGGTATGATAGTACTCCCTCGCCTGAAATCATCGATGTACTTGTCGACTCCTTAGTCATGTCTGTTTGTGATAAGTCCTCAACATATCAAGGCTTTTGAAGTGCATCATCCACTCGACGAAGCACCTTTACTATTGAGTTGCACCTCCCAATTGAACCATCATGCCATGCATCCCCTTTGCATGCATTAGTGAGCTTTGCGCTCGCCCTGGCACAACCCACCATAGCTCGAGCCCGATGTTACACCCCCAAACCCGAGCTCCGGGCAAGCCAAACCCAGACCCCCCCACGTACCTCCAACCAAGACCGAGCCAAAAGAGGTTCTAGCACAAGGGGGTGTGCCATCAAGAGGGACATCGAAGGAACAACTGTTGCATACCATCAAGAGGGGAATGAAGCCCAAACTATTACTCATCATGAAGAGAGGCAATAATGCCCAACCATTATGCTTTTGCTTGGAGCTATATAAGGCTTCCATTTGAAACATTGTAGGCAGCTAGACTTGTGACTTAGAACTTGGAGCAAGAGTGTTTGTAGAGTGTTTGAGGGGTTTTTATAGGTGCTTGAATGAAGCAATCCTTTTCCCTTAATTTGCATGTATCTTTGACAAGTTTTTCGCTTCCACACCTTAGGATCGAGAGCTCTGCCAACATCATTCACTCCGCATGGTCATCCGAAGCACCCAAGCAAGCGCAAAGTAAAAGGGTCATGACACCCAGCCCAGCTAGGGCCGTGCCCAAGATGGCCCAATGCTTGGCAGGCCATATGGCATAGCAGCAATTGGGTGCCGTGTTAGGTTACACGGAGCTCAAAGCGGGTCATGGTCTCGGGGTGGGACGAAGCTACTTTGCTCGATGCATGTGCTGTAGCACATGATGGCCATGGGCGGGACGAAAAAGTATTTTGTATTGTATTATATTTTCCCTAACATGAGTTAGCGATTGTTGTGTACTTTGTAAGGGTTGCATGCATGTTCTAAACGCGGCCTAAGCTAACATGAATTCATTAGAACCCATGTTGCAGCACAAGTGAGAGTTGCTCATTCCTTTTGTAATTTAAAATCAAAGATTTTTTTTATAAAAAAAGTAGAGTTTGTAGAGTTTTAGACCCATATTAAAATCTTGATGTTCTGATCCAAAAAGAAACATATTTACTTACTTTTCTAAAGTTAATTGGTGTGATCCAAATGGCTCCAGTAAAATTAGAATGGTTTATATTAATAACGTTTTGCTAGAATGGATTATATTAATAATGTGTTGCATGGCATAAACGAAACAGATGATGGAAGGGAAGCACAACAACTTTTTTTTTTCTTTTGGTACAAAAACTAGTCACTAGGAGAGAACACATATTGTTAGATGGTGACTAACGTCAAATCTCACATGAACGTTTGCAGTGAATGCTGAAAGAAAAAGGTGGTGGTCTATATACCAACAAAGTTAAAACAATATGCTGGGATTCAGTACATGGCCCTGTTATCTTCCAACAAGATTCAGTACTTTGCTGCTATAGCTGGTTGGTCAACGTAGAATGCTCCGGGCATGCCATGCACGCATCTAATTAATGTCTCAGTAACCCTGTTGCCAGATTTGGTTTGTCAGCTGAGATTGCATGCTCTGGGAGCCATTCAAATTTCCTTCAGTGGGGTTTCTGTTGATGATGCTCCCGTCTGCGAGTGGTACAGGTTTGAATAACCCAAAGCTCCAAACTACGATGATTGCTGAGTTTGTCGAAGTCCACCAAGCTCACTCTGACCCTGGTAATTGTAGAAGGTATTTGCCTGAAGAATGATTATGTTTATGCTTTCTTTTAGAGATGAATTTGGTAACCAAAACACAATGATTATGACCTTCTGAAGGGACATGTAGTTTGCTCCTTTGTACTGCAAGCTCAAAGCTTCATCGAGCCTAATGGTGGAATGATTCCAAATCCTCCATTAGCAGAAGTTATGGCGGAAGACTGAGGTAAGCTGGTCACAGGTAGGCTACTTTTGTATTGTGGTCGTGAATACTTCATGCCTATTCCAGGCATCGCAGTAGTCTGATGGAGCGGACTGTTTGCAAAGGCAGGCAGGTACGTGTAGCTTTGGGGAAGAAATATGAAGTTGGCAAAATGGCAGCTCAGCTGAAGAGTAGTGATGAACAGGAAGGTGTTGAGCGAGTGCTTGGCAAAGATTGTGGAGTTGATTGAGGATTTGCAAATGCCCCATCTGTTGATTGTGGGTTCAAGTCCTGCAGAAAAATTGTGCCAATGTCAGGATAATGAAAAAAATGTACAATGTGACATGCAGATCAACTGATGGAGAGGACAATTTGATGGAAGCCATTTAAATAAAAAGAGAAACCATTGTTTTTCCAATAACGTCCAGTTACCAGTTTCAGTAACTTATATTTAGTTGCATGGTGAAGAGATAGGGCATTCGAAAGTGTGCTTGACATGTGGTAAAAAAGAAAATTTAACTATTATCATGCAGTGCCTTCACTACAAGAACAGTCGGTAACATTCTAATTTAACCAGATTTCAACCATGACTAGAACAATTCAGAATAATAATCACAAATGTTGGAACTAATAACCAAATAAGAAAGAAAGAATTTTACTGGCACCGAGAATAAGAAATAATTTCAGATCAGGTATGGACTTGTGCCTTAATAAAGTTTTGAACACGCATGGAAATATGGATTGAATCATTTTAGGCTATGTTGTGAAAACCATCATGTTCTTACCTTTCATAGCATATCCAAGAGGACTACAACAACACAACCGTAGATCAATAACTTAGTTAAGAAATGAGTTCATATCAAGATTCCAAAATATAAAAATAACCAAAACATTTATCAAAAATATTGTTCTCAAAGCAAAAAATTAAGAGAAATAGAGGTAAGAGGGGTTCCCAAGTGAATAATTCTCCCCTAAGCAATCTTATTTGTTGGTCTTAAGCTTTCACCCAATGCATATACCCTTCTATAAAAACTTGCATAACTTTCTTCTGATTATTAAGACATTGCTGAATACTTCAACTGGTTGGGCTCATTAAGGATATAAGCTGGTTTTACATACAATTTGGAAATTCCCATCTTTACCTTTCGTTCAGTTTGGTTTCTCAATTTCATGCTCAACTGAATTTAAAAATGAAATCTTTTTTATTCATTACGCAAATTTTTATTCATCTACTATAGTTTATTCATCAACTTAATGTCCGGGAAATGAAGAGAGCAAGCTGAACGAGCCTTTCTTTTTGCGAGATTGAAAGCCCTGCGGAAATCAGCAACGACATTAAGATGGTAGTAATCGTGCGTAATGCTGATCACTGATTCATGTGGCCTTTTTTTCTTTTTTCTTTTTCCTTCAACCTCCTGGTATTACCTGCTTCTTTGTTCTGGTCGTTAGAAATGATGTGAAGATGGGTGATAGAAAGATCGCTGCCCAATGCAGCTGCTTCTGACAAACGTTTTTGCGTGCTTTGTTGACAAATCAGTACTGTCAATTGCTGCAGGCTTTGATTTATCGATACGCTACAGTAAGCATGAAAGGGGAGGACATGGTATGTTTTCCACGCTCGAAAAATTGCTACCGTCGTATCATGAGAGTAATCTGATCGATATATTGGAAAAATAGCATAAGGTGATATTGATGTCACGATTGATAAATATGATCATTAAATGGTTTTTATTGTACTTTTCGTTAATTTACCCAGTACGTGCAAGAGACTGGCATCCTATAATCTCTAAATAGTAAATAGGGCATGAGCTAGTGCACTTAGAGAGTCGAGATTATGCTTCTTTTGTTTTTTATTTTCTATTATCTTTGAAGGAAACATTGTGCATGAATTGTATTTGAAGAATTTTTAGAAGTTAGAGAAAATATACCCTAGAAAATATAACAATGCTTTTGCTGTCCAACAAGCATTGACATACTTGTGTGTAAAGATTAGTCTATGATGATATCATTTGGCTTGAAGCTTTTTATCTTGTTCAACCGTCATTGGTTGTTACTATTTGCATCTGGTGATCTTGTCGTTATAGTTGTATTGTCAATATTCTATATTACAAAATAAATATAGATAGTGTTGTTTCTTTGTAAAGTGGTTTTCATCTAATAATTATCTTTCAGTTTGATGTGCATCCCAATTAAGAGAAAAATATCAGAAATCTGATGCTAGAAATACCCTAAATTGATAATGTGTTCATTGCATTTCTATAAAGTTAATTGAAATGATGTAGCATACACCTACAGAAGAATGGCATTTACACCATGGAACATATACATCTAATACAGTATACACATGATAATGATGTATTGTTTTCTGTTTCAAATATATATTTTGTTCGAAGGCAACGCCCCTCTGTGGAAACAACATCATTATCTTTCAACCATAAGCCTGAATCTGTACTAGTTTTTTTAGGAAATGTATCCTAGTTTTTTTTTAATTTTAGATCTTGAACCCATGACCTCCGGTTTGGAGTTTTACTTCTTTAATCAAACAAGTGTGCACATTGTATACAAGTTAAATAAATAATTTTTTGCAAAAAACAGATCTGTAAATCCACGGTCAACAAACAAACAAATTCTGCAAAATAGATAATTTTAGTTACTTTGTTGTTTACGCACTCCATTTGACATATCCTGTTAGAGATACAAGGGCTTCTTTGGTATATTCTTTACCTTAGAATAATACAACCGTCTAAAAACATGTATTCCAATACTGATGGCATCTTACGAGCAGTTTTGTTGTTTTTTCATGTTAGAACACAGTTTTCAAACTAGGTATCGAGGTGCTGTACACTAAAACATTTGAACACTTCAAGCCTTGTCCCTTGGGACTATCTACATTCTTCATCAAGACATAAGGTGATTGCTCTGCACCTTTCCTGAAAAATGTAGTTAACACTTCAAGTCTTTGATATATGCCAAGAGAGTTGAGTACATCAATGTTTCTTCATTATCCGTTGCATAAACTTTACACATGCTTAACACTACTGCTAGAAAACAAAGTGGAACTCATGAAATGATGCTTGATTGTTGACACTTGCTACCCTCCCCAGTCTGCTGTAATCATGTTACAAATGCAGGAGGGAAGAGTACAACATGAAGGTGCAGGTGGGAGACAGGAAATTCTAAACGCAACTAATTTTTAAACAGATGTATCCATATGTGTATCTATCTTCATCCGCTAATCTAATTATTCTAATCTACTATGGTTCCTTTATCCAAGACCAGGTTTCCTGCTTGGCATGACAGACAAGTCTCCTAAGATCAAGAACAAAGCGAGTAGAAGGAGCAACTCAGGGGGGTTAGTTGGAGACAATGAAGCTCACTTGTTGTGTTTGGGATTGGCGGTAGATGGTGGTATCGTCCTAAAGCTCGCCCTTGCTTGTCTTGCTGGCAACCTTGTGCGATCAATGTTAGGGGCTGTGGTTTGAGGTAATATGAACTTCCATCTCAAATTTTAGTTAAAACTAAAGTTTATGTTGGAATCTCATATTACTCCAAACCAAAAAACCTTAAAATTAACAATCAAGTAAAACCACTATGTTTCCAATTCCGTCGGACTAAATCAAACTTTGAATTGCAATGAACTTTCAGTACAGTTCTGTTCAAAATACAGATCGTAGGACACTCCTAGTTTCAGCACATGGATAAATAGTATGTTGCATGCAAGTGCGCATCTTCACGATTTATAAGATAATGTAAATAGATAGTCTCAAAGATACCATACATGTCAAAGAACAAAGATCATCTCGATCAGTTTTAAACTCTCAATATTCTGAACCTTATGAAACTTTAGTCTATTGTCTTGTTTCAACACAGTAATTCGGCGCCGTAGGGACAACTGCAGAGGTGGCATGATGGTAGCAACATTGTTGACACTTGACATGTCCTCTCTCTTCCTCATAATGGAGAGAGAAAGAAGGAAAAAAAAATAAAACTTATATGAGAGGCATAAAATATCATAACGATCATGATACTAGTATTTCAGAAAACAAACTCATCCTATTTCAGAAAACCAACTAGTTCATATGATATTGATAATTTTAGAGTTTATTTGAATCCCGAGGTCAATACCCTGAGATCACCAAAATATTGAATAAGAGATGATATTGATCCCTAATTATGATTCAAGAGTAAGGGATGATAAAATCGATAAAAGCTAGGAGAATGAAACTCTACAATTTAACTATGTTCTTCAGTCAAGTTCTGAATATATAGAGAAAGAAAGATTACTCCTACACTTTGGTCTTGGATTACAATGTGATAGGAAAATTTTTTTGAGGGAATCTCTATCCTTCTTCTGAGCCCCAACTAGGAGAAAGGATATTTTCAGTTCTGCAGCAAGGATCAAATTTAAATATCCAAGGCTGTATAATGTATTAATATTTAAATTTCTAATAAATCCTATGCCATACTCTATTGATACCAATGGGTAGATGACTCCTCTATTTAGCAATAAGGAAGGAAAAATAGTTGTTGTAACCTAAGATAATTAAATGTTCAGTTTGGGCATAAGTCACATCATGATAACTTAGGCACTAAATCAAGAAGGAATTTGTAATATTTAGCTAGAGTGGTGGATCAATCCATATCATGTGGATAAATAGGATCATATGTTCAATAGTTGAGAGAGATCAACTAAAATCAAGACAACTTAGTTGCTACAACAATGAGGAAAACATAGGAAAAAAATTTCACATAATTTTAGTGGATTACCCAATATAAATCATCAACCAGTAATAGGCATAGAACCCTAGCAACAAGTTCTCTATAGTCTCATATGGAAGTCTCTAAATGCCTAAGTCTTCCTAGGTCAAGTTTTTAGCAATCATAATACAATTCAAGCACAATCAATATAACCCAAAAGCACACAATAACAAGTTACTTACTAACATCAACCAATACAAGCATAGAATATCATCAAGTAAGAACATAAAACACAATGTAACCAAGCAAAGGGTAACATAGGCATAAAAGGATAAATCTCCATGTATCCCTAAAGTCTTTCTTTACCCCTTCAAAGTTGTCTCACATGAGTATTTAGGCCTATGGTGTATCTTAAGTCATATCCTTACTTTTAATGTCATCTTTTTAAACTTAGGCTCTGATACCACTTTAATTGTCACGCCCCAATTCCACCTTTGGGCACGTGGCAACTGTCGTATAAGATGTACTTCAACACCACAACTTATACAAGGCTAAAAAGTATCACAAAGCACTACAATTTTATTAATTAAACATAGCGGAAGCAAATACATTTGATAATTTAACCATCACTACCATTTTAAATCTCTATCTAGGTCGCCAAATTGATGTTGTTCGCCAAGCTAGGTTCTCCCTCACTCCTCCCCCGGATGGTACATGGGTGAACTAGGCCTCCGGATAATGGGGGGGGGGGGGGGGTTTCTTTGATTCCGAGTTGGTGCATCGTTTCGACTCCAAGGGCCCCCCGAACGGCACGTGGGTGAACTAGGCCTCCAGGTTTTGTGGGGCTGGGGGGGCGTTTCCTTTGGCCGTCAGGTTGTGCGCCGTTTCGGCTCCAGGGTGCCCCCCGGATGGTAAATGGGTGAACTAGGCCTCTAGGTAGTAGGGGGGGGGGGGGGGATTTCTTTGATTCCGAGTTCGTGCGCCGTTTCGACTCCATGGGGCCCCTCGGACGGCACGTGGGTGAACTAGGCCTCCAAGTTGTGTGGGGCGAGGGGGTTGTTTCTTTGGCCGTCAGGTTGTGCACCGTTTCGGCTCCAGGGCTCCCCCCAGATGGTACATGAATGAACTGGGCCTCCAGGTAGTTGGGGGGGTGGTTTCTTTCTTCTGAGGTTGTGCGTTGTTTCGGCTCAAAGGTGCCCCCCGGATGGTACATGGGTGAACTAGGCCTCCAGGTTGTAGGGGGTCGATGCCTTTGGTTTGGACCGGTAGGCAAGGTCTTGCCTCACCATGTGTCTGGTTGCGGCATTAAGCTTTCGTGGTGTGTGCGCCGGGCCGTGCGCTGGTTTTTCTGCTCTTGTCTCCTCGTCGTTGGCCTGCGGGTTTTCCCTCTACGCATCGCCTTCTGATGTTGGTTGGTCGATCGGTTTTCTCCACCCGCCCCTGCCTCCGTGCACGGTCGGTATTTAGGGACTAGCACTGTGATTTGGCATGGGCTCCCCATGTAAACCCTAATTTCTAAAAATAATAATAATAATAATAATAATAAAGAAATAAATAAATAAAAATTAAAATAGGAAAAGAAAGGGTTAAATTAGAATTTGGGAAAATTGAGGGGTTTATGTGAGAAAAATATAAAAAAAACAAATTTGTCGCAGCACGCGCGACGCACGCGGGCGTGCTGCGAGCGAAAACGGCGGACGGGCTGCGAAGAAGATAAAGGCCCTGTTTTCCGAAGGGGTGGCGGCGACGAGAAGCTCGACACGTCTCCGGCGGCCGGTGATTCAACGAGAGGAGCTTGCGGCTGAGTATAGATGTTGACTGCAAGGTCGGCGTGGAGAGGAAGTGGCTCCAGCGAACTATGGTTTTTATGGAGGCGGCGAAAGAGTGGCGAGGAAGGGCGGATCCTATCGCCGTTAATCTCGCCGGCGGAGAGGGCGGCGAGTGTTTCCTCCCACTGCAGAATTCAATCTGGAGTCGATGCGACTCCTGTAGGAGTGGTTGGCATGTAGTGGCCGCGGTGGAAAGACCGGAAACTGGCGGAGAGAGAGGAGGGGTGGCGGAACAGGGGAAAGAGCGACTCTTCCCCTGATCCCGTCGAATTCGTCGGCGGGTGGCGTGATGAGCACTTCTCCTTCCGCAGCGAGTCTTCCGCAAGAAATTCGACTTCCATGGCGTCGAATTGAAGTAGTGGAAGTACCGGTGAAGGTGCAGCGGCGGTGGTCGGAGGAGATCCATCGGTTTGGTGGAGTTTTCGTGCACCGACCTTTGTGGAGGTCGAGAGCCACGGGTGGCGAGAATAAGCGGCCGGTGGGTCGAGGAACGAAGGGGAGAAGAGGTGCGCGTCGTCCCGTCGCGGTTGCGGCAGCAGAGCGGCGACGATCGTCGGGGAAAGGCGGCGGCGGCGTCTGCTGTAGCAGCGTCGAGCAGAGGAGCTTGAGCGGAAGAGGAAGACGGTTCGATCGGCGCGTGCAAAACGTGTGCGGCGGTCCGGCTGGGTCCGGTTCGACCGGCTGGGGTCCGGTCCGGTTCAAGCTGCAGCTCAGATTTGGTTTGGCCGGTTTACGTGGGTTTTTGACCGGTTCACTTGGGTTCAACGTTTCAATAGCGTTGTTGGTGAGTTTTAGGATTCTAATAATTTATTTGAAATTTTTATCAAGTTTTAGGTTTGGTTTTCAAATTATTTTAGGATGGGTTCAAGGGTTTGAGCGCATTAATGATATCAAAAAAATATGAAATAATTTATAATGCTAGTTTGTCCTTATATATAATTTCTGTGATTTAATTGGAATTTTACCGAACTGTGAAGATAGTGAAAGAGTATTATGGTAGATGTTATTATGCTTGATTCATGTTAAACAGAATTAAAATAATTTAATTATAATTTTTAGAGAATTTATAAATTTTATGTTAAGATTAAATTGGATAAATAGGGTAATTAGATTTTATAATTAATAGAATTAGGAAAATTGTGATTTAATATATTTATTTCTAAAAATTAGATTTTTATAGAATTATTAAAAGTTGTTTATAGATTAATTAAGGTGATATAGTTGATCAATATGATTAATTAAATTGTTAGAATAATTTATTTGTAGAAATAAATATTTATTGTTGTCACGCTCCAAACCAACCTTAGAAAGTATCTCAAAACAGTATAACTTTATTAATTAAATATAGCGGAAGCAAATACATTTTACATTTTCAATACTACAAATTCACATCTCTATCTAGATTTTAAAAAAATAAATATTTTCACCAACTAGGTCCTCCCTCACACCCCGCCAATGACCAACCTGTAACCTACGTAACAGGGAAAAAATGTGCACATCTGAGTCACGAAACTCAGTGAAGCTACAGAGAGAGCACCCTAAAAATGGGCATAAGGTATTATACAAACCAACAAGAAAATATATCCACTAAAACTACATATTTAAATCAACATATCAATAATCTAACAAGATAACAACATGCAATAACATGAACATAATCATAACATGGCATATAACAGGATGCAAGAAATATGACCATAAGAGTGCCACTAAATCAAAGATATCATATCACTACAATTTACATTTCATCATCTATCCATTCTACACCTAAGGCTGCCTCTTATGTTCAAGGTGAATCCCTCGTCAGAGATTTCCCTGAACCCGTCAGTGTCAACTCTATGTCTCTGTCTTATATGCCTGTACACTGACGTTGGCGGAAGGAGCTGGTGATCACGGCACCCCTTCTTTCCAAACACAAGTACCATACAGCGCTGTAATTCTGCACCATGGTAGGATCATCATACAAACACAACAATCACATCCGTCTCCAGCCTAACAAGCTGAGACCCACTGCATACGATACCAATGAACTTGGACTGCTCAGGGATCCCACCACTGTTGAGCATGCCAGTCTTTCAGGTTCACTAGCCTTGGTAGCGCATGAGACGGTATTGTTCCTAGTCCACCCTCTATCATGGTGTAACACAAACAAATTAAGTTCTTCACCGAAGTGAGATCCCGGCTACACCAAAATATTAGTGACCTAAGTCAACCAAACTTGCATCTTTACCGTACTAGCACAAGGCTCCTCACCACATGTTGGCATATACCAGTCTATGAACCCACACATCACCTCCTAGGTTATGATAACCCTATGATGTTCTAAGTTCTTAGTCATATATCAATTTAAATCACTCTAGGTGTTATCATAACATGAACCTAAAGTGTCTCAAGTATTATCTCATGTCTACATGTTCCATGTTCTTGCTAAGTGTCTCTACATCTCTAGCAACATGAACATATTCAATAATCAACATAACATGAACATAATATCAATAGCATACATATAACAGCATTATACATATACCAACATGGTATAACTTTCAATTCACAACAAGAGCATGCATTTAATAACATCATATCTGAATTAACATGATACAACATGAATTAACATAATATCATTTCCAGCTCATACCAAGAGCATGCATATAACTTTCAACATTTCACATGTTAATCAAATATGCAACCAAGCAGATATATAACTTATCAGCATGTACAATAATTAACAACGACCCTTAGGACTCAGCATCTGTAGTAGGCCAAATAAAATTTGAAACCATAAGTCCTCACCTGAGTCTCAAAGCAGATCTTTAAACAAGAATCACAGGTTGGCCGTGATTCTTAAAGCAAACAAGCAATCAATTGAGCAAGTAATTTTTTTCTACGCAAATCACAGCTTGGCTGTGATTTGTCAAGCAATAGCACAACAACACAACCTCCTAAAATAAATTAAAGACAACCAAGCAAGCATGCATAAATAACACATCTCAAACAATCATCTTAACAATTCCTCTACTTACAACCTCACAGAAATTTTTATTTAATTTATTTTTAATCAACCAAATAGATAAATCGATTCAAATAAACACAACTACTACAATCATACATCAACTAACGTTAACCATGCATATGTTTAAATCACAATTTCCCTAATTTCATTACTTAGAAAATCTAATTACCTTAATTATCCAATTTAGCCACAACATAAAATTTATAAATTATGTAAAAATTCTAATTAAATTATTTTAAATTTTATTTAACATAAATCGAACATAATAACATCTACCAAAATATTCTTTCATGTAAATAACATACAAATAATTTATTTAAGATCTAAATAAATTAAAATCATCTTAATTAAATCAAAACTCTATCTTAAGAATTTGGAAGAATTCTAATTAACTTATGAAAATTATATCTAAGCAAAGTCTAGCATCAAAAATTATTCTATATTTTTCTGATATCAATAATGTGCTCAAACCCTTGAACCCAACCTAAAATAATTTAAAAACCGAACCTAAAAATTCTAGATAAGTTTTTAAAGACTCAAAACTTAACAATAAAGCTATAGAAACGTTGAACCCATATAAACCGGTCGGAAAACCACGCAAACCGGCTGAACCCACACTTGAACCGCAGGTGAACCGGTCCTAGACGAACAGGTTTTGTTGAACCGGGTTGGACCGGACCCCAACTGCGTTTGAGCCGGACCGCCGCACGCGCGTCGCACGTGCGGTTCGGCTTCTTCTTCCCCGCTCCTCCTTTGTTCGAACCAGCGGAGCTTCGCCGCCGATTCCTCTCCGACCAACCGCCGCCCACTCGACAAAACGCAGTGCCCGTGTTTTCCGCTTCTATTCCGCGGCGGAAGGACCCGTAGACTCTCCTTCTTCGCCGGCGAAGACGCTGCGAACAGAGAGTTGCTCTGTTCGCCGCCAACTCCGGCCACAGCCGGGATTCTAACTTCCAACGCCACCTTCGCCGCCCCAATCCGACTTATTTGAAGTGGAATCGCTCGCAGTAACCTCGTCGTGGAGGGAGGTGGGTTCACTACGCTTCCTGCCGGTGGATTCGACGGGAACAGGGGAAAGATCGCTCGCTTCCCTGTTCCGCCGCCCCTTCTACGCTCTCCGGCGATTCCGGCCCTCACGCCGCGAACACCACACGGAATCGACTCCCTCTGGAGTCGACTCGATGCCCAGAACCTCACGGCGAAAGGGAAGAACGTTTTCTGCAACCCTCACCGGCGAGATCGTCCGAGGACAGCGCCTCCTCTAGCAGCTTCCGCTTCAACCGTTTCCCAGCACAACCACAGCTCGCCGGAGCCGCAACTAGAATTCGTCGGCCACGTAGCCGATTCTCCTCTCCCGGCCTGACCTTCTCCTCTGTTAAAGACGACGTTCGCCGGCGAATTTGGTTCCGCCGCCCGCCACCGTCTCCCCTCTCCCAACATAGAGGGTCTCGAGGGTTTTAAACCCTCGAACCCTCGCTCCTTCTCTCTCCGCTCGCTGCGCGTGCGGCGAAAATTTCATTTTTGTTTTTCTAAATCCTATTTTAAATCTTCATTATTATTTATATATTTATTTTATAAAATTTTCCTTTTCTCATATAAACCCCTCCTTCTTCCTAAATTATATTTTAATCCTTTTCTTTTTCCTATTTCTATTTCTATTTTATTTATTATTTTACTAATTAAAATTTTAAAAAAAATTCTCAAAAAAAAAGGGTTTACTCTTATGATATAATTTGAATGTAAACATATGTATGGCTAGGGTTGGTTGATGTAAAATTGTGGTAGTTGTGTTTATTTGAATTGATTAATTTATTTGGTTGATTGAAGGGGAATTAAATAAAAATTGGTGTGAGGTTGTGAGTAAAGGGGTTGTTAAGATATTTGATTGAGATGTGTTATTTATGCATGCTTGCTTGGTTGTCCTTAATTTTATTTTAGGAGGTTATGTTGCTGTGTTATTGCATGACAAATGTGTAGAAATGAATTGTCTGTTCGATTGATTACTTGCTTGCTTTAAGAATCACGGCCAAGCTGTGATTCTTGTTAAATATCTGTTTAAGACTCAGGTGAAGATTTATGGTTTTAAATTTATTTGGCCTACTACAGATGCTGAGTCCTAAGGGTCGTTGTTAATTATTGTACATGCTAATAAGTTATATGTCTACTTGATTGCATATTTAATTGGCATGCGAATTATTGAAAGTTATATCATGCTAGTTCATGTATGATGTTATTATATGCACACTTTTGATATGAGTTGAAAGTGATATCATGCTAGTTCATGTTTGATGTTATTTACATGCTTGCTCTTGACATGAGCTGAAAGTTATACCATGCTGGTATATGAAATGTTGCTATATGCATACTCTTGATGTGAGTTGAAAGATATACCATGAGGGTATATGTATGATGTTATTATATGCACGATGTTGATATTATGCTCATGTGATATTATTATTGATATGTTCATGTTGCTAGAGTTGTAGAGATACCTAGTGAGAACATGGAACATGAGAACATGAGATAATAATTTGAGACACTTTAGGTTCATGTTATGATAACACCTAGAGTGGTCTGGTTAAACACATGACTAAGAAATTAAGGTTTTTAGGCTGGTATGTGTCAATATGTGGTGAGGAGCCATGTGCTAGCAATGGTAGAAATGCACGTTCGGTTGACTTAGTCACTAATACTTTGGTGTAGCTGGGATCTAACTTCGGTGCAGAACTCAACTTGTTTGTGTTACACCAAGGTAGATGGTGTACTAGGAACAGTACCGTCCCATGCGCTACCCAGGCTAGGGAACCTGATGACACTGGCATGCTCAACAAATGTGGATCCCTGAGCAGTCCTGGTTCATTGGTAGCATATGTAGTGGGTCTCAGCAGGCCAAGCTGTAGACTGATGTGGCTGGTTGATTTTGTATAGTGATCCTGCCATGGGACAGAATTACAACGCTGTATGGTACTCGTGATTGGAAAGAAGGGGTGCCGTGATCACCAGCTCCTTCCGCCAACGTCAGTGTGCAGGCATATAGGACAGAGACATAGAGTTGACACTGATGGGTTCAGAAAAATCTCTGATGAGAGGTTCTCCTTGAACTTAAGAGGCTGCCTTAGGTATAGACTAGTTAAATGGTGAAATATTAATTGAAGTGATATGATATCTTTGATTTAGTGGCATTGCTATGATCATATTCCTTATATGTTGTTATATGCCATGTTACGATCATATTCATGATGTTTCTTATTTGTTGCTTGTTATATTATGGGCATATTGATTTAATATGTGATTTTAAGTGGATATATTTTCTTGTTGGTCTGTACAATACCTTATGCCCATTTTTAGGGAGCTCTCTCTGTAGTCTCACTGAGTTTCGCGACTCAGATGTGCACATTTTTCCCCTGTTGCGCAAGTTACAGGTTGACCATTGGCGGGAAGTGAGGGAGAACCTAGCATGGCGAACAACATCAATTTAATGATCTAGATAGAGATTTAAATTTGGTAATGTTGGTGTAATTGTAACATGTATTGCTTCCGCATTGTAAATAAATAAAATGGTAGTGCTTTTTGATACTCTTTAGCCTTGTATAAGTTGTGGTGTTGAAGTGCGGCTTATACGACGGTTGCCACGTGCCCAAAGGTTGGGTTGGGGCGTGACACCCCATGTGTCATACTGCGGCGTGATGCTTTCATTGTGCGTGTGCTGGGTCATGCGCTGGGCTGTCTGCTCCAGCCTCATGCTTGCGGCGAGGGCGTCTTGCCTGCTCCGGCGCCTTTTGCCTCTAGGGCTCAACTTCTGAGGTCGGTTTGTCGCTCGGTTCGCCCCCCCGCCCCCCTCGCCCGCTCTCTGCGTCCGTGCGCGACCTTTGTTGAGGGGCTAGTGCCTTGATTCGGGTGCGCTGTTGCTTAATGAGTTTTGCTTGCGTGCACTCGGTGGGGTACCAACGGTGCGGCCGAGGGTGCGGAGCGCGCCACGGGCGTGCCCCTCATCGAGGGGCACCCGCGCGCCCGAAGCATCGGCCAGCGGGCTCCCCATCTAACTAGCCTTGAAACGCGAACCAAGGAGTCTGACATCGGCGGGAACCCTCGCACCCCGCGGGGTATGCACCACCGGCCGACCCCGATCTTATGTGAAGGGTTCGAGTTGTAGCGTGCCTGTCGGGACCCGAAAGATGGTGAACTATGCCTGAGTGAGGCGAAGCCAGAGGAAACTCTAGTGGAGGCCCGAAGGGATACTAACGTGCAAATCGTTCGTCTGACTTGGGTATAGAGGCGAAAGACTAATCGAACCATCTAGTAGTTGGTTCCCTCCGAAGTTTCCTTCAGGATAGCTGGAGCTCGAGCGCGAGTTCTATCGGGTAAAGCCAATGACTAGAGGCATCGGGGGCGCAACGCCCTCGACCTATTCTCAAACTTGAAATAGGTAGGACGGCGTGGCTGCTCCGCTGAGCCATGCCACGGAATCGAGAGCTCCAAGTGGGTCATTTTTGGTAAGCAGAACTGGCGATGCGGGATGAACCAGAAGCTAGGTTACGGTGCCCAACTGCGCGTTAACCTAGACCCCACAAAGGGTGTTGGTCGATTAAGACAGCAGGACGGTGGTCATGGAAGTCGAAATCCGCTAAGGAGTGTGTAACAATCACCTGCCGAATCAACTAACCCCGAAAATGGATGGCGCTGAAGCACGCGACCCACACCCGGTCATCGGGGCGAGAGGCATGCCTCGATGAGTAGGAGGGTGCGGCGGCAGCTGCAAAACCCACGGCGTGAGCTCGGGCGGAGCAACCGTCGATGCGGATCTTGGTGGTAGTAGCAAATATTCAAATGATAACTTTGAAGGCCGAAGAGGGGAAAGGTTCCATGTGAACGACACTTGCACATGGGTTAGCCGATCCTAAGGGACGGGGGAAGCCCGTCAGAGAGCGCGTCCGCCGCGTGAGCGCCGAAAGGGAATCGGGTTAAAATTCCCGAGCCGGGACGTGGCGGTCGACGACAACATTAGGAAGTCCGGAGACGCTGGCGGGGGCCCCAGGAAGAGTTATCTTTTCTGCTTAACGGCCCTCCCACCCTGGAAACGGCTCAGCCGGAGGTAGGGTCCAGCGGTCAGAAGAGCGCCACACGTCGCGAGGCGTCCAGTGTGCCCTAGGCGGCCCTTGAAAATCCGGAGGACCGAATACCGCCCACGCCTGGTCGTACTCATAACCGCATCAGGTCTCCAAGGTGAACAGCCTCTGGCCCATGGAACAATGTAGGCAAAAGAAGTTGGCAAAATGGATCCGTAACTAGAACATACGACAGAATAACATTTTGATTTGATATAATATGTTTAATAAGCATGGCATAATAGCATGCTAATTAAACACAGTAGTTTCAACCAATGGGTATACACATATGTCAATTTCCATCCACTTCTCCTATATATCACTACAGAGCTATAAAAAAATAGAATTTATGTCTATAAGCTAATGGTGGAAGAGTTTTGAATGGTAGCAACACCTCCCTCAAACGATCAAGATTCTTAGTGGATCATCAATCTTCTTACGGTGAGGAAAACTATAGATCGATCTAAAAGAGAAGAGAAAATAAGTAACGGTAGAACTAATAAGATACCGTGGGAAACAACGTAAGGAGGTTGATATAGAGGATTTAATCGGTGGTGCTAGTGTATCTAATGAGAGAAATATTTAGAAAAGTATTCGGTATAAGTTAAGTTAGTTTTAATTCACTCAATAAATTTTATTTTTAAACTCTCGTTGTGCAGTTGAAATAGTCGAGAAATTGGTATCTCTTAATTTTTAATATGTTAACTCAACTTTCCAACTAGAAGAGTATGTGCAAAATTGTGAATAATATGTTAAAAGTTGAGTAATATTGGATTTTGTATATATTATTGAGTGCTTAAATTTGTTGTAATTTAAATTACTTATATTAAATTGTATTCCCATATGCTTTTAGTATTATTTATATTAAATTATATTCCTATATGTATAGATGTATATATGAAATATACATATAAATACAATCCTCCTCGTAATAATAATTCTTTACCATATGTATATATATAGGTATATAAGAATAGATATATCTAAATATATATATAAGTATTAAAATAAGTTTACGAAATTAAGAAATTAGGGATTAATAAAAAAAGGGAGTTTGAGACCATCTAAACCTAACTCCCTAAATCTCCATCTCCACACCCCTCTATTGCTAACAATTAAGGTTAGCAAGCCTTTGGTTGAATCTGTTCGATTAGGAAGAGAAGACATCTGAGGAAATGGACGATGTAGTAGAGGAGTGGAAGCTGACGGCACTTATGCTCAGAATCCAAGATAGAAATAATAAATTCGAATGATTAAGGTTGGTACCCATTCCCTAGGTAATACAAAAATTTAATTTTTGGAATATGCAATAGAAATTGTCACTAGTGTAAATTTTAGGTATCATATTGTATTTTTTTTTATATAAATTTTTCTCTTATGTTTTTAATTTCTTTCTTGAATGAAATTATCTAAGGATATTGTTATTAATTTAATTTTAAATATTAAGATGATTAAAAATATTTCATTTATATACATCTATTAGATCACAAGCAATATATATATATATTATCTTCGTTTACTCGTACGTGAAGATTACTAGTAATTTAATCAAAAAGTACTTTTCTAAAATATTATTTAGAAATAATATACTATATTGGATCGCATTAATAGTTAAAGTCTACAATTATTCTCTGTTAATAAAAATTGAACTTAAGGATACAAATGATATATGAAATAATTATCTCTCTAACATCTAATAATTATTTAATACTCAAAACTATATAATCTGAGTATTCCTTGCTGCCACGAGTTTTTAGATGAGATAATGATGATTCACATCATTCATTCCACCTGTTTATATCTTTATATATATCTATATACAGTAGATAAATACCCTTTCTAGTTTAATAAATATATATATGTTGTAGTAAATTTAGAGACTTTGGATATTAAATTCTATTTGTTTGTTAGTATAATATATACAACTACAATTATTTTATTAGAGAGTTAGACGACATATTGAATAAAAAGTTATGCTTCTAAAACTTAGTAACGTAGTATAATAATTAAAGGTTCCAAGAATAGTTGTGTTATTGTTAATGTATTATTGAATTAAAATGGTTGAGAAATATTTTGCTACTTCTTTTCTTTGATGTTTTCTTTCATAATACGATAAACAAATTTGCCATGTCTTGCACTCAATATTTTCTTGGTGCATGAGCGATATTAAACAATGGATATCGAAACACCTATTTTGTTCTTTGTCTTTTATTTTCATGATGACAAATAAGAAATAAGAAAAGGGGGAGCAGGGTGTTAGATACTTATATCATGAGTATTAGAAAATTTAAATATGTTTGTAAATTGATAGGGAAACGTTCTGCAGTGACAATGGATAAACACGGCAAAGCGGTGAATCTATTAAATTGCTTATTTAAAAGGCTTAGGTGCATTGTTATTTCGGCTAGTTTACAGACGCTGCAGTAGAGCTCCCAAGTGGGCAGTTGTTAATAAATTTCTATACTGTCCGTGATGTGCACTTTGTTACTGCTTTATTGAATGTAGACTAACTGCAATGATATGTTATGTGATATGTTCTCCTTTGTGCTTGTGTTCTTAAATCCTAAGAGTGTATGAACTTAGGAAGAACATAGCACACATAGATGACATATGAATATGAACAGGCTAGGTGACAAACATAACTAGTTAGGTGTTATAATTGCATGATGACTTAAACTAGTTAGAACACCTAGAGACATAGACCCGGACTTCCTAGGAACATGAACTCTAGGAATTATATAGGTCTATGTAACAAAGTATTTCTCTCACAAATGGTACGTACCATTTGTGTTAGTTTAAAGAGGGGTAGTGGAGGTGTCGCCCGACACATCATTTAGCGTCGGTGAGTACCAACAAGGGGGTTCTCGCCAACAGCCAGATATCCCCATGGCATATATCCGAAACTAATGTCACGCCCCGACCCATCTGCCCCGACCCATGAGCCAAAAGGACCCATACAAGGCATCTAATGATATTCATAATTCACAAATATTAACAATACAACGGATAATACAAATTAAATTAATTACCTCAAGTCTACTAACACAGTCCCGATATACCTACTATAGTACTATGGTCACTAAATAGTAGATGACTATGTTCGCCGATAATCTCATCTTCGGTAGCTATCCTGATCGGACGTCTATTAGACCTGCACACATTTGAACGTCGTGTGCTCAGCCGCAAGCGGCTGAGTGCTTATGGCTCTAACCATAGTAAAATAACTCAAGTAACAAACAAGGAGATTCTAGCATGTCCATAACATCATTTCATAATCTCAAACAAAGTATGAGAAATCAGCAAAATAAAACATGAAGCATCATGAGAAGAACATGTAGTATCAATGTGTAGCTCAACTATAAATATGAAGTGTGTTTATGTCTCTAGATTATTATCACTAAAAATGTCATCTCATTCAAATATCGTGATCTGGGCAGCCAGCCTATGCTTAGGGGATCACCTGATCAGGGAGTTCCCATAAGGCCATCAGTGTCCACTCTGTCTCTACCTATGCCCGTCACACTGATGTTGGCAGAGAGGTCGGGTGACCGTGAATCCCTCTCCGGTGGTCCACTAGGCGAATTAACCCATCTCCGTGACCTAGCGACATGTCACTCTATGCGTCCTCCCCAGACAATCATCGGACATCAAAATTATATACTTCAAAAATCCATAAAATTTTACAAATAAGTCATTATTAAAATTTTACAAATTTATCCTTAATACAAAAACACAAATCTTACACCTCAACTCCGATACCAATGGATAGCTCTCATCGAGAAGAAGCTATAGGTACCAAGTTTGCGAAGTTCCGCGGCCGGAATGGCCGGCAATCGTCGGAGCAAGCTCCGGCGACGAAGTTTTGCCGCCCCTTACTTCTCTCCTCTTTTCTCCCCCAAATCTCTACCAAAACTCAAAAATAATTATTTTAATGCATTCTCCTAGCTCACCTGAAGTTGTGTCTGAAATTTCACAGAAAAATTCGGCCGGGAAGACCTCCAACTGTCGTCGCTAAGTTGAGGAAGCAAAGCTGTCGACTGAGTTTGAAGCAGGGGAGGAGAGAGAATATCGCAGGTGGGAGAGGAAGAAGAAGAGGGTAAGTTAAATGGGTTTGGTAACGGGTCGGATTTCCTCACTCAACCCGCTTACCACTAACCCGCTAGCCCGGTTCACCTATTGGTTTAGCAAAATTAGATCTGGGCCATCCGTTTACGTGATTTAGTCTCGTCCGTCCATTTGGGTTAATCCTTGATTCAATGATTTGACCAATCAAACGATGTCCAAATTATGATCCGTTTACGCCATTGGATTCCTTGTCAAAAATCCTATCTGATGGTATAATTTTCATACCAAAACTTTATACTTCAAAAATTCATGTATTTTTACAAATAAGTCCTTCGTGTTATTATATTACAACATTATCCATAATGCAAAAATACAAATCTCACATAATTAACGTAATTATATTTTCAAAGAATTGTTAAAATTATTTTAAAATTAATTAAGATGGTACATATTGATTTACATTTTTGGGTATAATTAAATTGTTAAACTAAATTTTATTTTATAGGCTTGTTTATATTTGATTGTATTGAATTGTGATTGTTAATGTGATGGATGATTAGTTGATTATAAGGAATTAAATAAAATAAAGAAATTGATGTGAGGATATGAGTAGAAGAGTGGATAGAAAATTCTTGTTTGAGTTGTATGATTTAAGGTTGTTGGATGTATTTATTTTATCTTAGGAAAATTGATTGCTGTGCTGTTGCTTGACAATTCACGGCCAAGCTGTGATTTGTGTTGGAGTAAGAAAGAATTATTGTGCTTGATTGATTGCTTGCTTTTAAGAATCACGACCAAGTTGTGAATTCTTGCTTGATTTTACTTTGGGACTCAGGTGAGGGTTTATGGTTTCAAATTATTTGGCCTACTATAGATGCTGAGTCCTAAGGGTCGTTGTTAATTATTATACATGCTGATAAGTTATATATATGTTTGGTTGTATATTTAATTAGTATGTGAATTATTGAAAGTATGCTATGCTAGTTTAAATATGAGGCTATTATATGCATGCTCTTGATATGGGTTGAAAGTTATACCATGTTGGTATATGTATGATGCTATTATATGCATGCTCTTGATGTTTATACTCATGTTATGTTATTATTGATATGTTCATATTGCTAGAGATGTAGAGATACTTAGCAAGAACATAAAACATAATGACATGAGACACAACTAGAGACACTTTATGTATATGTTATGACAACACCTAGAGTGATCTTATTTGAAATTTAACCGAGGACTTTTGGACATCTTAGGGTCTTGGTAACCTATGAGATAATATTAGGTTCTTGGTTGGATATGCTGTCAATATGTGGTGAGGAGCCATGTGCTAGCCAAGGTAGAAATACACGCTCGGTTGACTTAGCCTCATATACTTTAGTGTAGTTGGGATCTCACTTCGGTGCAGAGCTCAACTTCTTTGGGTTACTCTAAAGTAGATGGGTGCTAAGAACAGTATCGTGTCATGCGCTACTAGTGCTAGGGAACTTGATTGACACTGGCATGCTCAATGATGTGGGTTCCTGAATAATCCAGGTTCATTGGTAGTATATGTGATAGTCTCAGCTTGCTAGGCTGTAGATGGACGAATTTAGTGGTTTTGTATGGTGATCTTGCCATGGGGTAGAATTACAATGCTGTATGGTACTTGTGTTGTATAAAAGGAGTATCGTAGTCATCAGCTCCTTCTACCAACATTAGTGTACAGACATCTAGGATAGAGATGTAGAGTTGACACTGAGGGGGTTCGGGGAGACCTTTGATGAGGGATTTACCTTGAACATAGGATCGCTGCCTTAGGAGTAGTACTGGATAACTTATGATATATTGATTAATGTGATATAACCCTTTTTAGATTTAAGTTATGAATACAATTTTTGGTACCATGTTCACATGCCTTGTTTAAATAATGTGACTACTACATTGATATGTTAAATTTTATTATATATTGTGTCTTGATAATTTAAATGTGTGATTTGGTAGATATATTTACTTGTTGGTTTGTACAATATCTTATGCCCATTTTTAGGGTGCTCTCTCTATAGCCTCATTTAGTTTCACGACTCAGATGTGCACATTTTTCCCCTATTGTGCAGGTTACAGGTTGGTCATTGATGCGGAGAGTGAGGGAGAACCTAGTTTTGATGAAATAGAATTTACTTTGAAAATCTTGATAGAGATTTTATTATTATAATATTGATGTAAAATGTACATTATTTATGTTTCCGCTTTGTTGAATAAAAAGTAATTGTTGTGCTTTGTGATACATCTAGCTTTGTATAAATTGTGGTGGAGAAGTGTAGCTTATACGACGGTTGCCATATGCCCAAAGGTGGATTTGGAACGTGACAATTAAGGTGGTATCAAAGCATAAGTTTAATAGGATGCCATTAAAAGTAAAGATAAGGACTTAGGACACACCATAGGGTTAAGTACATATGTAAGATAACTTGGACGGTGTAAACAGAGATTATAAGGATTTGAAATTTTGCCATTATGCTTTCTTTACTGTGTTGTAGTGCTTGTTGATACTTTTGGCTTATATTTTCCTTACTTTGTGGGGTTAAGTTCTATGGTCCTCCCTTAGTTGTGTGCTGTGATTATTTTTGGTTGATACTAGTGAGTAAAATTAACTGTGCTTGGTGTGGTTTAATTTGGTGGATTATTTTGATTTACATTGTGCTTGTGATGTACTATGATTGCTGAAATCTTGACCTAGGAGAATATAGGAACATTTAGAGCCTGATATATGAGACCATAGAGAACTTTTTTTGGCATTCTATGCTTAGTTTGGTCGATGTGGATGTTGGATCACCCACTGAAATTATGTGAAATTATCTTCCTATGTTCCTTTGTGTAGCAACTAAGTTCCTTAATTCTAGTTGAACTCAACTATTAAACTTATGACCCCATCTGCCTATATAATACAGGCTGATCAACTACTCCAACTAGGATGTTCACAAAGTGTACATCCCTCTGGTTAGAGTAATTGGGCTCTGTACCAGAGGGTCATGGGGTCTTGGGTTCTAGACTTATTAAGTTCAAAAAAAAACTACTCCAGCTAGAATCATAGATTTTCCTATTAATTATCTTTTGTAGCAATAGTTCTTTTCCTTTCTTCTGAATTTACATGAAGAGAGATGTAAACTCTGTTTTCTATATAAAAAAATAATATTAGTTTAATATTAAATTAATAAAATAATAGATAAATAAAGATAAAATAAATAATAAAAAGAAATAGGAAAAAATTTAGAAAAAAATAATATTATTTTAATAAATATATATATATATAAATAAATAAAATTAGAAAATAAGGATTTAGGAAGAGAGAGGGGTTTAAAACATAAATTAGAAAAAAATAGTATATGTGATGGTCACTCGCATGATACTGGCATACTCAACGATGTGGGTCCCTGAGCAGTCTAGGTTCATTGGTAGTATATGTGATGGTCTCAGCTTATCAGGCTGTAGATGGATGGATTTGGTGGTTTTGTATGGTGATCCTGCCATGAGGCAGAATTACAGCGCTGTATGGTACTTGTGTTGCATAAAAGGAGTACCGTGGTCACCAACTCCTTCCGCCAACGTCAGTATACAGGCATCTAGGACAGAGATGTAGAGTTGACACTAACGGGGTTTGGGGAGACCCCTGACGAGGGGTATACCTTGAACATAGGATGACTGTCTTAAGAGTAGTACTGGATAATTTATGATTATTTAATTAATGTGATATGACCTTTTTTAGATTTAAGTTATGAATACAGTTATAGTTGTCCATATAATATATTTTTGTGATGCTTCAATTACGCTTTAAGTATCGGAGCATACTATATTTGTTTGTTATGATTCCCAAATTAAAGGTTCCAATATAATATTTTAAAGTTTAGCACATCTAATATAAATATATTAATATAATAGTAGTATAATTATCATGCATAAGAGGCATCACAAACAAATATCATGTTTCAAAAAATAGGGTAGAATAATATTTTGATTTGATATAATGTGTTCAACAAGCATGGTTTAATAGCATGTTAATTAAATACATTAGTTTCGAATAATAGGTTTCCATCCACATCTCTCCTTTATCATAAACAGAGCTACAAAGAAGTAGTATTTAGGTCTATAAGATAATGAAGGAAGAGTTTAAAATTACAGTAGAACCTCGCCCCAAATGATCAAGATTCATCATTAATATTTTTCATGGTCAGTAAAAGTATCGATCGTGCATAGTGATTTATATAGAGGAATTAAAAGTTGGTGTTGGCGGTCGTATGAATAAAATGTTAAAAAATGTATCAAGTTATAAGTTAAGTGAGTTTTAATAACTTCTTTATTGATTTTTGTTCTTTAACTCCTGCTGTTTAGTTTAAGTAGTTGAGAAATTAGTGATTCTTAACTTTTAATATCTTAACTCAATGTTCCTAACTAGAAAGAGCATGTACTTAATTGTCAATAATATGTTAAAAGTAATCTTAACTTAAAAGTATCCTATATAGGATATTATATATGTATATTATGGAGTACTTAAATTTCACTTAGTGTGTTAAGGTTGTAATTTAAATTACTTATAATTAAATTATTCTCATAAATGCTATTAGTTTGACCAAAACATCTCCATGACATGAAAGATGTATTTACACTAATGGTTATAATTTAGAACTAATGTTGAGTATTGTATCCATAATCACATTATATTATTAAATGTATCATTTTGGTGACCTAAGCTACCATTAGATTTATTCTCGAGTAGTTGACTTTAAATAAAAATAAATTATATTTTATACCTGAAAAAATACTCTTATTTATTTTAAAGTATAAAAAACCACTCAATTCAAAATATATTGTTGATATGGTTGGGTTTATTGTAATAATGTTAGGTTTTTTAGACTAAATAGCAACTATATTTGGATATATAAATATAAAGTAATTTTAAGATACTTAAAATCTATTTTTAAATTAAAATATCTTAATTTGTAGACTAAAAAATAAGACACATCAATTAGATTACACATAAGCTTATGGGATTTTTTATTCTAATTTTAGGTTAAACATAAATGTTCTATCTAGAGAAGCAAACACTTTGTGTACTTTTAATGACTTATCTTATCTTTATTGAATAAGAGGATAAGAAATAATATACATAAGAAATAATCATCTCTTCTTCATTTATGACTGCAAATCTAGGTCGATATTGTTGGAGCTAGTATCATTAGAGCCCTCTTGCGTGTGAGGGCAACAGTTTGGGGAAAGCTTAAGGGCCTATGAGTCCTCGCTATAGTTGCATCTTGATCGTTGATATGTACATTCTGATGACCACACAAGGCTTGGACTGTATCAAACTCTCTAGAACAATAGTTGCAAAAGTAGTGCAAAGGAAATGGAGGGGGAACAGAAGTGGTAGCCTCCGTTGGCATGTGGGCGATGCGCTCTTTTCTATGTCCCTTCAGGTGCCGATTGAGATCTGAAATTGTTTCAAATTGTTGGGAACAATGTAAGCAGGAAAAGGTTAACCATGGGGGAGGGGGCTGAGAGGTAGCGACCTCCCCAACAACATTTTGGGGCAAGCTTAAGGGCCTCTGTGTCGTGGCTATAGTTGCATCACGATCGTTGCTATGTGCATTTTGATGACCACTCAAGGCTTGAACTGTATCAAACTGTTGGGAGCAATAGTTGCAAGAGTAGCATAATGGAAATGAAGGGGAAAGAGAGGTGGTAGCCTCAATGGGCATGTGGGTGATGCGCTCCTTTTTATGTCGCTTCATGTGCCCATTGAAATCGGAAATTATTTCAAATTGTTGGGAACAATAGAAGCAGGAAAAGGTGAACCATGGGGGAGAGGGCTTAGAGGACGCAACCTCCGCAGTTTGGGGCAAGCTTATGGGCCTAGGGGTCGTGGCTGCAGTTGCATCATGATTGTTGATACGTGCATTTTGATGACCACAAAGGGCTTGAACTGTATCAAACTGTAGGGAACAATAGTTGCAAGAGTAGCATACTGAAAATGGAGGGGGAAGAGAGGTAGTACCCTCCGTGGGCTTTTAGTTGTGTTTTGACATTGAGAGAGAGAGATGGGAGTTGTGCTTTGGGGGTGTTTTGTATGGTGTTGATAATATTAAGAATATATAAATGAAAGAGGTGGATGTATATATTTATATATATAGGTACATATATAAGGAGATTCTAAAGAGGGCAAATGAGAAATGAGAGAGAGAGATGGGGTGTTAAAGTGTTGTTTAGGTGGAGTTGCAAATTTACTTCATTTGGAAGTCTAAAGTTTTTCCTACTCCTATTTAGGTTGTACGACACTCTTACAACCACATTACAAGCTATTTAAGAGTATGTATAGTTTTTAAGAGCGTTGTTTGTAATTGGGCAAGTTTATTATACATAAATTATGACATTTATAATCTAAATAAAGTCATTTATCAAGCTCTAACCCTATATAATTCTGAATGATAATTATACTAATATAATTATCATAAGCATTATCACAAATATTACACTTAAAAAAGGAAATTTCTTTTAGAAAATAATGATAATATAAGCATATCACCCTACCCACACCACTGCAGCCATGACTATGAACCCTATCCACGCCATCCTTTTCCTCCCTAATAATTTCTTCGCTGCTGCAACCTGGATGAGATTTTTGTCTAAGCACTGTAACCTCAACACAACATTAATGGTTATTTAACAATTCATTATAATTTACATCAACCTGCAAAACTTACAACATAAATCTTACTAGTAAATGGTCATTATTAAATGTGCCTCTGTTGAAGATACAACAAGAACAATTTATAGTTATCCCACACATGTCATGCCACGACCCTACCTTAGGCACTTGGAAACCGTCGTGCATCCTAACCCCTAGAGCACTGAAGGGATATGCTAGGTATTTTCTAAATTTCACACTTGAAACATCCTTTATGTGCATATGTATGAACATTAAACCTTTTATTTTAAGAGAAAATAAAATAAACATAAAAGAATATATACAGGAAAAATCATGATATCATTATACATTAAAAATCATACTAAATGAAAACATGTTCAGTGGAAGTACTAGATAAGAACAATAGTAATGAAAAGTTTATATCAATAAGTGTGGATATCAGAGATTGTTCAACACTCATTTATAATCATAATCAGGAGTTATATTAGCTAGCAAGAGAGTTGAATATTAATTATAGATAATCAAAGGGATATAGTTCCTTAAATTCATAAAGTAAAGTATTGTAGTGAGTTACTTAAAGAACAATGTAAAGTAAAAAACATGTAATAAATTCGTAATAAATTAATATTAAAAAATATAATTTTTCCTGTGAGCATGCAAGCATCCAATTTGAACCATTGGGGATACTAATCTCAATCAAGAAATTGATTTATTCACAATTTAATTTTATATTGTATGATTAAGGAAATTCAATCTATCTATCAACAGCTAATACCCTATATACCTCATACCTCATTTTCATAAATTTTCTTTCTATTTATCTAGGTTGTATTACCCTAATTGCAAATGTGTTAGTACTATCAAATGAATGTATGTGTCTAATATTAACATATCTCTAATCTTACTTATTTTTAGATACTATCAAGTCCTAACATATCACCTAACTGTGATCAATAGTTGAGCCCTCACGGGAAATTTATAGAGAACTGGGTTCTCTAATATTTTATAAAATAGATAACCATAAGGTATATCTAACAGACATGATAACCCTAAGGTCATATTTCACCATTCCCACTAAGTTGTATATTGGATCTAGCTAATTGGCATCACAATAGCTAGTCCAATAAAACTCATCAATCAGGAGTCACCCAACTCCCATCTCGATGACAACTAAACTCATCCATGCTCCTCTATATAGGGTGCCCATGGGAGTGCTAATTGAATTACCACTGTAGTATCTCAAACCCACTAGGAGTCACCCAACTCTCATCCTGGTGACCTCCAAACTCATCCATGCTCCTCTATATAGGGAGCCTATGAGAGTGCTAATTAAATTACCTCTATAGTGTCTCAAACCCACCAGAGGTATACAAAATTTTTCAACTCAAATGACCTTACTATAGTAGGATCCATACTCCAAAAGTCTAGAAGGGGAATATAATTTATCATGGTAAATATAATTTATCATGTCCAATAATTTTGTTCATTATCAACATTCATATAATATAAAATTCATAGCTAACTCATATGAAAAATAGCCAAGGTCAATCTATTTATTGCCAAAGTACAAGATTTGTATTTTTTCATCGATGGTAATAGTGTAATACATGATTATTTTGAAGGTTGTATAGAAAAAATAATATGGATGACTTATTTGTAAAATTATAAATGGATTTTGAAGTATTGAATTTTGATATAAAAATTATACCATCAGATACGACTTTTGATTTGGAATCTAACGACGTGGATGGATCATAATTTGGACATCGTTTGATTGATCATATCTTTAAACTAAGAATAGATCCAAATGGACGGATGAGATTAAATCTCTTGAGTGATGGATGGCCGAGATTTAATATGAGCAAACCCATTTTAAATTAGAGTTTAGGCAAACATGGGTTGAATGAACCAGCTGTGTTACATAATTTATATATATATTAATTAATTTCTTTTCTTCCTATCCTCCTCTTTCTTTGATGGTATACTCGCCCCCACACATTGCCATAGGCACTCCGGCTAGCACTGATCAAATTTTTTAATGTGATTTCAACCACAACATCAAGTGAGCTGAACAAATATATTAGAACTATTATTTTTGAGTTTTGGTGAAGATTTGAGGGAGAAATTGAGGTGGAGGCGGTGACGACGGCGAAACCTCCATCGTCGGAGCTTCCTCGGATGGTTGCCGGCCATTCCAGCTATGGAACTCCACAAACTTAGTACCTATGGCTTCTTCACAATGAGTGCTACCCACTGGTACCTGGGTTGAGGGCTATTGGCTGCTGGTTGGCCGCCAACGAGCTAAAAATCTTAAATTTAGGGATTTTTCCTAAGTGAGTTTTTTGATGATATTGAATACGTATGAGCTATAAAAATTAGGAAAAATATAATTTTTGGATTGTTGATTAAGAGAGCTTTTGATGGAACGAAGAGAGCTTTTGATGGGTTCCATTATTGGTATTGATCAAAGAACTTCGCCAGCAAGAGATCCGATGAACTTCCCAACGAGTCTCCGGTGGATCTCCAGCAAACATGAGATAAAATTTAGAGTGAATCTAAAGATCATTCTAAGCATGTTGGTAAACACGGATTTGAGAAATTTTTACCAAATTAAGAATTAAAATTTATTAAAATATTTATAGGAAATTCATTAAGCAAGCATAAGGATATGAACGATCGGGATAAGAGTTAGAACGTGATTATGACGATAGGATCCGACGAGTATTTATTCTCTAGGAAGAATAAACAAGATAATTTTCAATGTTTAGTCAGAATTATATCCCTTTAATTATCTATGATTGATATTTTTTGATTCTCTTGCTAGCTAATATAACTCTTAATTATGATTATAAAGGAAGAATAAGTGTAAGGATAATTATAATTAAAATTCGGATAAACTATATTTTTATTTTTATTTTTTTCCTTGGCCGAACCTTCCTCTCACTATTTTTTTCTCTTTCTCCTTTTTTCTTGCCCAACACTTCCTCCTCTTTTTTTCTCTCTCTCTTTTTTTTTTCAAGATTTCAGCCGAATTTTCCTTTTAAAAGATGGAAAAACAACGTTCAAGAAAAGGACTAGATATTTTTTATTTTTTATGTAGGGAAAATAAAATAGAATATACTAAAGGATAGATAAATTCCTACCGGTAACGAAGGCACACGCCTCAATTTAAGATGCGTGCAAGCAAGTTGGTCCCGATCTTCCGTCTAGGAGAAATCCTTAAGACGGGGAGTTGTGACTTTGACGAAGGGGGGGCTAACCACGATCTAGGAACGCGACCAGCAACCTCGCAATCGCTAAACCACTCCTCAGTTGGTTATCAACTGTGTCAAATACGACTGACCTATTCACGAAGAACGACACGAACAATTCAAGAGAATTGAAAGAGCAACAGCGGAAGGATCACTCAAGATGTGATTTAAGAAATTGGACTTCAAGTTTGCAGCAAAGCATTACAAAAGTGGTGGCTAAAGCAAAAATCAAAGTCCCCTTCAATAGGCATGCTCCACCAAATATATAGACACAATAATGGATGTTTTTTATATTTTATTTCACTAAAATAGGAAAAATAAATATATAAATCTCCTCCTCTTATAAGCCATGAATTTTGGAAAATAAATATTCCTTAATGATGAGGCCTTCGAGCAAGAGTTCCCTCGCGGTGGCCAACTCGGTTGGGCCGGCGCCAATGACGCAGACGCGCTTGCAATGGAGTTTCTCGGAAGCCATGTCCGTGGACAAACGGTCATGGTTTCGCTTGAAAAGCTTAGTAAGGGCTACTCAGTGCAATTTTAAAATTATATTTAGTCCTGGTCTTTCTCTAAGAAAAGAAGACAAATGAAAGGACTTCAAGTTGGATATATTTAATGTTAACTTGAATATGCTTTGCTGGATATGTTTAAGCTTTGCCTTGTAAATAGACAAAAACATA
The DNA here is from genome assembly GCA_030544415.1 of Thalia dealbata. NCBI lineage: Eukaryota > Viridiplantae > Streptophyta > Magnoliopsida > Zingiberales > Marantaceae > Thalia > Thalia dealbata. The sequence continues at coordinate 17,669,490 of CM060457.1, forward strand.
GAGAATAGAGTGGAACAGCCATTGGATTTAGACAAGCACACCTTGCTAAGTAGGTAGGTATTGCAGAACTTGTTTCATTCCTAACTTGTAACATTCACTTAAAATTAACATTTTTGAGCTAAGGTCTTGTTCAAACATTTTTTGTGATGCACGAGAAAATTGTTCGTTACAAGTCATTATTACCATCAACTAATCTTCAAGCATTCCTCTGAAATCTCCTATGGAGCTCTGCCCAGTGCAATGTAACCTTCTTTGTCTTTGACATCCAGGTCTGCACCATGCCTTACCAAAAGGAGAATTGTCATGGGTCGACACGTGGCAACCATCGTAGAAATCACAATGACCTGTACAAGGCATAAAAGGAAGCATGATAAATATGTACAAGTCCAAGATGATGTTAATATATGTCTATAACAATCCTAACATAGGTTTTAACTCATCATGGAGATAAAATCTATAAAATTCTTAATTTGCTAATGATCTCATCTTCCCGTTCACCTACCACGTTCGCTCCTATACCTGCACGCTAGGAACCCATGCGTGCTGAGACTTGCGGCACAATGAACTATAGAAGGTTTGTCGAGAACAAAGGGTATAGACCGAGGAATATGTGCCTCATGTTTCCATGCATAAACAATTAAATAAGATAACATAATAATCAGAATGAATATAGTTTTTCATATTGTTACATGAAGATGACATTACACTAAGGAGAATTTCCACATGTATATACATCACGAGATAATGATTTTTTTCATATCATGTTTCAAATATGTAAATTCAAAATATATATCAAACTATCAGTGCCACTCTAAATCTCTTCCTAAGTGCATTGCACTGACGTTGGCAGAGAAGGCAGGTAACTTTGGATCCTTCTCTATCAGCCACGATAATCAACAATCCTTCTATGTTATCGAGACTGCCATTTGGTGCACTACTCCCCATAGTACGCACGTTGTGACAACTAGTATATATTTATTCAGAAAAATTATAATAATTTTTAAGTGGTTAAATTCATAACCTCCTGACTTTATCGTTCTAAAAGCAGACCAAAGAAGTCTCATTGACTCTACAAGGCAGCTTGATGGGATGGATCTTCATAGCAAACTATGCGAACAACTATATGGTCACGTTTACTAATCATAATCCTTAATCAACTCCTACTAGATATATTGTGTGAGATTCAACTCCCTCTTGATCAGTTGATACTGTAGACTCTTATGATCAGTAAAAATATAATAATACTCGCCATATAAATAGTGTTGCTGGATCTTACGAGCAAAAACAATTATCAGGTAATTCACCCCATGCTTCTTCAACTACCAAGATGCATATTTAATTACCCGTCCATTTTACATCAGAATATATCCTAACCCTTTCTTAGAGGTATCATTAAAAACTACATACTTTGTGTGGCTGACTGGAAGAGTTTGCACTGGTGCCATAGTCAGAAGAGACTTGAGCTCTTGAAGGCTCTACTCACACTCTGAACTCTTAGAATTTATTATCCTTTTGGGTTAATTTGGTCATCGATGGGATAAGTCTAGATGAGGCAACGATGATACTTGGCTAACTTAAGAAAATTGTGGACCTCAGTAGGGCTTTTGGGATGCTCCCATTTGATCACTATAAAAAAATCTTTACTAGATCAACCTAGATGCCCTCACTTGAAATAATGTCTAAGAAATCCCACCTAAGTACCCAAAATGCACACTTGGAGAACTTAGCGTAAAGTTTGTTCTCCCTCATAATTTAAAGCATTATCCGAAGATGATCCATGTGTTCCTACTAGCTCTTAAAATAAACCAATATATTATTTATAAAGATGATGACATACTCATCTAGATACTTGTAGAAGACTTGGTTCATCAAATCCATAAATACAATGGGTACTATTATGAGTTCAAATGACATGACCAACAACTCACAATGCTCATACCATATCCTAAAAGCTAATTTGGTAACTGATGATAACCAGACCTTAAATCAATCTTCGAGAAAACCCGAGCATTTGGTCAAACAAATAATCAATCCTAGAGAGAGAATATTTATTTTTGATAATGATCTTGTTCAACTATCTGTAACTTATGCACATACTTATGGTCTTATTTTCTTTTTCACAAATAAAGCTAACACACTCTAAGGAGAGACACTAGGTCTGATGAACCCCTTATTCGCCCAAGTCTTGAAGTTATAACTTGAGTTCTCTCAACTAAATTGGAGCCATGTGATAAGGCAGTTTGGATATCGATGCTATCCCCGGAGTTACATCTATGCAAAACTCCAATAGTCGATCTAGAAGTAATTCTGGTAAATCCTCAAGAAATATATTAGGGAATTCCTAGATTACTAGAATATCCTCAATCTTGTTGTTAGATTTGTTAGTATCTATCACGTGTGTCAGAAAATACTAATAGTATTTTTGAATAAACCTCTGGGCAGTGACTACCAAAATAATAGTAATCGGCAAAACTTGGATCTTCTTGAAAATAAGCTCTAGAGACTCCGACCTATCAAAAGACATCGCCTTAGTGAAACAGTCTACCAAAGTTCTACAAGTAGTCAACCAATCTATACTAGGGATCATATCAAAGTCAGACATCTCCAAGAGAATCAAATTTGCCTTTAATATCACCTCATGGACTATGATAGGACAAGCCTGATGAACTTGATCTCATATTAATTGCTCACCTAACTGTGTGGAGATAATAAGACCCAACTCCAACTACTCCAATGGTAATTTAGTTTGCAAACATACTCTAGGTAGATAAACAATAGATGTGACTCAGTATCAATAAGTATCCGAGTCAATATATCAAATAAGCACATACATCCTAATTAACACCAACACAACAAAACATATAGAAACATGTTAAAACTAGTTCAACCAAGCAAACATAGCATTTAAGTTATAGAAGGTTCATGTCTCAAAGTTCAACAACCAAAATAAGATAGGATAGGACAACTCAAGGAGCTTTACCGGAAGATCGGTTAAGAAGATGGGTTACCAATGATAACTTTTGATTTAGCTTAAACATCTCTACTATCCAAAGTGAAAATATTTATCTGGGTATGCACTAAAGTATAAAACTTTATTATTCTAACTAGAGAAGTGTATAATTTTATTATTCTAACTAACCAGCATATGCTTTATGCATATAAAAATTATAACAGTAGTAATATAATTTTTTTTATTTTTAAATAAATACAGTAAAATTTTTAAAAGATTAATATGGTATCTCAACAGTTTAAAAGTTTTAAAAGATTTTTATAAAATACATCTCAACCGTTTGATTAATGCTTTAAATAAATTTATTGGCTAGGTCGAATTTATACAAGTAAATATTTATAATTTTACTAGAGTTTAGGAGTTTTAAGAAATTAATTTTTTTTTAAAAATGGCAAGTGATACACTTCCTACTAAACCGCATCAAATCTAGTCACTAGTATTAGGCCATGGAAACTTTAAAAATAATGAAAATAAGATATTAGGTTATGGAAACTTAAAAAAATAAAATAATAATAAAAATTTTATTTTAGTGAAAAAGCATCCAACACTATGTAGATATTTAATAACAGTGGTGATGTAAAAACTAAGAAGGGGTTCAATAAATTACCAATTAAGTAAACAATACAAATAGTTTAAATTTTTTTGAAATAAATATAATTTTTATAAAAAAAATTTAAAGTTATTTTTAGATAAAAAAATTTTATAGGACTAAATTTTTTATAAAATAGTTTCTAATTATAATGAAAAGTGAAGGATGAGTATAAATTTGCTGAGTTGAACTTAAGAGAGATCGTGAACTAAACTAAAAGTACACTTTTAATACTCAACATGATGTGAGTAATTAGGCATTGTATACAATAGGGGTTAAAAAAAATTCAACATGACTTAATTTTTAGGAAAAAAAATCAGCCAGCATGGTGGCAATATCACAACTAAAAATTTTATTCTCAAAAACTTTTAGCATCCCATTCCAAACAAGAACTAAAAAAAACAATTTAAATATGAAGTCATACAATTAAGTAGAAGAACGAGGAGAGTAATAGATAACTTAAAGTATCTAAAGAGCCACTTGAATCAATTCTTCCACTACAAATCATCTCGGAATGTTGTAAAATTGCTGAAATAATTGGCGAATAGTTCGGTGAAGGAGTTGAATTTAGATTCTTCAGTGGGAGGCAACTCACGAAAAGCTCTAAATATATCAATATACTGTTGCCATCAAAAAGAAATTCCAATATGAGTTACTTGAATAAGATTATATTACTCAGCTAAATAAATCAGAATCAAGTAAACCTATAGAAGTGCATATCTAATTACTCAGCATAATATCAATTCTAGTTATTCTAAGTTAAATGACTCACCATTGTCATTGTTCAGATTTGTGATAAATGCTACACTACTCTCTTTATTATAAGTACTTTTAGAGACTTGTTCCTCTTACATTTTTCCCCTTAATTTTCCTTTCATCATAAGATTTCTTTAGACAAAAAAACAATCCTAACAAGATTCAGGTGAGTAATTAATTTGTAGGAAGATGCTACCTCCACGTATTCAATCATATGAGTCCTGTGTTTTGGTATTCCTTTGAGGTCGAGTGAATGATAGAATTGTTGGATGGCATTCATCATGTCATCGGCTGAAGGAAGCTTCCTCTTCCCTGAGAGAACTTGAGCTACCCATCTTCCTTGTGATTCATAAAAAAGAAACCCAATTACCTGAAACATATCAAACTAACCATAAACACACAAAATAGATCTACTTGCATATACATAAAGTTAGATATCTCGTTCATAATTGAACCTAATTTCAAACTGGTCTTATTTTTCTGACCTATAAAATAAATTCCGATATAATTTAATCAGATCAAACATTAAACTCACCCTTGCGGGAATTCCCACAAAAGAAAGAGATGGTGAAAGTGAGGGAGGAAATGTGTGCTCATACAAGGGTCCCACTCTATGGTCATCCACAGTCACCACTCCCTTTGTGTCAAGAAATGGGAATGAATATGAATACCTTCAAGAGGAAAAATTTAAAAAATCACACAATTAATAGTATTTAAGTATTTTAAGAGAAAAAATAGTTTACTAAAGAAACCAAAGCATAATTGTTGGACATACCCAGTGCAGTAAACAATAGTGTCTGCCACAACACATGACCCATCAACAAATACAACCCTTCCGTCCTCACAAAGCAACTCAATCTGCAGTGGATATTATTTGAAAAGCACGTCAAATTTGTATGACATTCTTGTGCAGGTATGGACCAAGTATTCTGATGCAGTCAGAGTCCTCCTTATTAGATAATAGTGAATAAAAACAGTGCAGGAATAATGCTGAAATATTAATAAATCTAAAATTACATATATATATATATGTATATATATAAAAAGCATATTGAGCCACTGATCACCTCTGGCTGCAAGTGTAGGTTTTGATGCTTGGAAGCAAGTTTTAGTAAACCTTGATTAGGATTTTGCAATGACCTTGAACTGTTGTGGACCTCTTTTGCGACATGCAAAAGCTCAAGTGTGAGTTCTGGACCACTCACTGAATCCCCAATCACCACCACAACCTAAACAAGATAACGAATCGATCAGTTAATTAACCACACAAGTCATTAGTTTCTCAGGATAAAGGAAGTTTTTTCCTTCTTCCCTTCACCAAGAATTCACAGAAACTGTTTGGGTAAGTGATCAATAAGCAAAAGAGAAATCATCAGTGCCATCATCAAGTAATACTTTGATGTAGTACAGCCTTTTTCATAGAGAAGAATGATGAAGTACTACTTGCTGTAAGGACGTTGTTGAGAATATTTTCATGGAAAATACGAAAGATAGAAAACGAGTGTTATAGTTATTACCTTAGCAAATTGAGTTTTCGGTTACTGAAAGGTTAAGCAAACTGATTAAGCTGACCTAAGCTTTGAGCATTTGTTTTAACTATTTATCTGTAACAAAAACCTCATTCTGAAATGGATCTGGAACTCTGTAAACATGGCTGTGAAGCTGCTTCCTTCTCCACGCATCCATTCCTGCAGTCACAATACAGCACAAATTTATCCCCAATTACGCATCAGCTTCTGTTAGCTCAAGTACATCCAGATATATATACCTCTAATGGCCGGAAGTCTTGGCTGAAAGTAATGGCCGCTGGCGACCACCACCGCATCAAACACCTCCTCAGCAACCTTCCCAGTCTTCGTCTCCCTCGACCTCACAATCCATCCGCCATTGCCGGAACAATCCGAAGGATTGGTGGAAGTAGAGCTATCTCCCGTCGCCATGCCCACATACTCCACTCTGCTGTTGAGCCTTATCAACCCCTGCAACCCGGCCCACTCGCTGAAGTCCTTGAGGTAGTGGAGGACCTCGGCATGCCTGGGGAACCGCCGATTGTCCCTTCCCTCGCCGCCGGTTGGAAGGAAGGGGAAGTTGGTGAAGTCGAGGAGATCCCGAGAGCTGATCGTCCGCAAGGAGGCGTAGACGCTGCTGTTGACTCCGGCCATCTCAGTGGGAGCACCTTGGTCCACGTCTGGGGTGTAGAGCCATTGGCCGCCGACGTCGTGGTTTTGCTCCAGGATGACGACGGTGAGGCGTTCGAGCAAGAGTTCCTTCACGGTGACCAACCCGGCTGGGCCGGCGCCAATGACGCAGGCGCGCTTGCAGTGGAGCTTCTCGGAAGCCATGTCCGTGGACAAATGGCCATGGCTTCGCTTGAAAAGCTTAGTAAGGGCTTCTCAGTGCAATTTTAAAAATTATATTTAGTCCTGGTTTTTCTCTAAGAAAAGAAGACAAATGAAAGGACTTCAAGTTGGATATATTTAATGTTAACTTGAATATGCTTTGCAGGATGATGGAAATAAGCTTGTTAGTTTTGGAAAGTTCAGTTATATTCAGTAATGGTAAAATTCAGTAATATGTAGTAGGAAAATTTTTATTTTGATCAATGTTTCCTTTGATACATTGTAGGGAGAAGATGGAAGTAGTTTCCAATTCTTCTCAGCTTGCTTTCTTTCTAAATTTGTAATTGCAACATTGTTTTAAATACAATGAATGTGCGAGAGCAAATACAAGTTCTCTGCACAATTTTCTCTTCCATTGTTCGCTTGCTGTGTCTCCACCGTTACTGTTTCATTGTTGTCTTTCCAACAATTGGTATCAGAGCAAGGTTCGCTCAGTTGATACCGTAGAAGATGTCGACGCCAACGTCTTCAGCCTGGAAGAAGCCTTTGATTAGCACAGCAGCAGGAGGGAGTCAACAAGCAGGAGATGCTGTACTCAGAACCTTCACAGCAGCAGGAGTGAGTCATCAAGGAGCACCGATGCTGATCAAAGGAGGTAATTATGCGATGTGGGCTGTGCCCATGGAATCGTTTCTTGATGCGCAAGGAGTTTGGGAAGCAATTGTGCCGGAAGAAGGTGTTGTCCCTGTTGAGCGAAGGAAAGACAAGGTGGCAAGATCAATTCTTCATCAATCTCTGAGTGATGAATTATTGGGGCAAGTAGCTGATAAGAAGACTGCAAAAGAGACTTGGGAGACGTTAAGAAATCTTCACATAGGTGGAGAAAGATTCAGGAACGCAAAGGCTAGTCGTTTGCGTGGTGAATTTGAGCAGTTGAGGATGAGGAATTCTGAGTTAATTGATGATTACATGGTTCGGTTCACTTCTGTGGTAACTGAGATGAGGAATCTCGGTGTTGAGTTGAAGGAGCAGCTGGTTGTTGAGAAGCTGCTGCGATCCACTCCTCCTAAGTTCTATCCTATTGTATGTAGCTTGGAGCAATTTTCAGATATGAGCACTATAACAGTTGATTATGTTGTAAGTTCCTTGAAGACTTTTGAAGAAAGGATCACACCTTACTTGCAAGAAGAAGAGAACCAGTTGCACTTGTCTAGAGCAGATTCAGAAACAAGGCACCGAAGAGATTCTTCAAGCTCTTGGCGTGGAAGAGGCCAAGGGAGAGCTAGGGGCTTTGCTCAAGGAAGAGGAAGATTCGGTGGCAATTACATTGGAGGACGTGGGAGAGGCAGATATAGCTCAAATCCTCCTAACATGATGCAAGAAAGGTTTAAGAAGGACAAAGCACATGTAAAGTGCTTCAATTGTCAAAAATTTGGGCACTATGCTTCGGAGTGCAAGAAAGGAGAAAAAGCATTCTTGGCCGAGACCAATGAAGACAAGGAGGTGCATGAAGAGATACATGAGCTTCATGCAATTCATATGGCAATTAAAGATGGCAAGAGTGATGAGGTTCATGCAATTCATATGGCAATTGAAGATGAAGGGAGCAAGAGTGATACTCTCTTGCAAGGTATCAATTCTAAGAATTCAGTTTTTGATACTTATAGTGATACATGGTACTTAGATTCAGGAGCTACTAGTCATATGACTGGAAATCTAGCATGTTTGCATGATATTGACTCTACTTGTAGTGGACAAGTAAGGTTTGGTGATGGTTCTTTTGTCAACATAGCTGGGAAAGGGAGTATACATGTAACTGATAATTCTGGTGAGCTGAGAACTATTACTAGTGTTCTTTACATTCCCAATTTGAAAACAAACATTCTTAGTCTTGGTCAACTAGATGAACTTGGTTTTTCTACTTTGATCAAGCATGGAAAGTTAACTGTTTATGACAAAGAAGGTGAGATTCTTATTTCAGTAAAGAGGACTGACAAGAGATTATTTAAGTTTCACATTCAACCATATGATAAATGCATGCTAGTGAAGAATAAAGAAAATAGCTGGTTATGGCATAAGAGGTTCGGTCACTTGAATTTTCAAGCACTTAAATGCATGTCTGATCAAAATTTGGTGAAAGGATTACCTCATGTTCAGCTGAATGAGAGTGTATGTCAAGACTGTGTTACAGCAAAACAGACAAGGTCTTCTTATCAGTCATCAAATTTCAGAACTACTTATGTGTTAGAATTGATTCATGGTGATATTTGTGGACCTATCACTCCTTCTACTTTAGGAGGAAATAGATATTTCTTATTACTTGTTGATAATTATTCTAGGTACATGTGGGTAGCAATGTTGAAGACAAAAGATGAAGCTTTTACTGCATTTAGAAGGCTTTTGAAGATGGCTGAATCAGAAAGTGCCAAGAAGCTGAAAATTTTCAGAACAGATAGAGGAGGAGAGTTTACTTCAAGAGAATTCAATACTTTTTGTGAGCAGCTGGGAATTAAAAGGCATCTAACAGCACCTTATTCTCCACAGCAAAATGGAGTGGTGGAGAGAAAGAATAGAACTGTAATGGAAATGGTGAGAAGTCTGCTCAAAACAATGAATGTGCCATCTGAATTTTGGGGTGAAGCTGTTCATACAGCTGTGTATCTCTTGAATAGGTCCTTCACTAGTAGCTTGAAGGGTGTAACTCCCTATGAAGCTTGGACTGGTAGGAGGCCGAGCATCTCTCATCTGAAAGTATTTGGTTGTAGAGCTCATGTGAAGCTGTTGGGTGTGCATTTGAAGAAGTTGGATGATAGGAGCAAACCTATGGTGTTTATTGGATATGAAGCTGGTTCTAAGGCCTATCGGTTTTTTGATCCAGAAAAATGGTCAGTGGTGGTGAGCAGGGATTGTATATTTGAAGAAGGAGCTAAGTGGGACTGGTTGCAAGGAGAAACTAACAAAGTATCACAAAGTATCACAAATCTGCAGCAACAAGGATGGACAGTCACAGTATCAGTTTGATACCGATCAATTTGGTGGACTTGAATCTGATTTTGTATCACCAAATAAGCTGATATCAGAGGAGGAACAATCAATCTTGCCATCACAAAGCCGAATCACTCCAATTCCTTTCAATTTGGATGATACAAATAGTGGCACAACTCCACAGCAGAAAGTATCAGAAAATGATACTTTCTATGATACTTTTACTAACCCTTGTGTTGATACTTTTGCAGAGACTTCTGATGCATCTTCTGAACCAGCTGCAAGAAGGAGATTTAGGTCTCTTGAAAGCATATATAGAAGCTCAAATGCAACTGAACCTCTACAAGAAGAAGCATGGCTTGCAAGAAATTCAATTCAAGAACCTTTAAATTTTCAGGAGGCTGCAGAACTTGAAGAATGGAGGATTGCAATGAAAGAAGAATATGATCAAATAATGAGGAATCAAACCTGGATTCCTACTGATCTACCAAGGGGAGGCAAGGCTATTGGTTTAAAGTGGGTGTTCAAAATTAAAAGAGATGCAAAAGGTGAAATTCTAAAATACAAGGCAAGGTTAGTTGCAAAGGGGTACTTGCAACAGCAAGGGGTGGACTTTGAAGAGGTGTTTGCTCCAGTTGCAAGAATTGAGACCATTCGGTTGTTGATAGCAGTGACAGCTCAACAAGGATGGGAGATACATCAGATGGATGTCAAGAGTGCTTTCTTGAATGGCACAATAGATGAAGAGGTGTATGTGAAACAACCTGAAGGGTTTGTCCTCAAAGGAGAAGAAGGAAAAGTGCTTAAGCTTAAGAAGGCATTGTATGGACTTAAGCAAGCACCTAGAGCATGGAATATGAAGCTTGACAAGTCCTTGTTATCACTAGGATTCAAAAGAAATGTGCAAGATCCTGCTGTGTACACCAAATCAGTTAGGAATGAAAGGTTGATAGTTGGGGTGTATGTGGATGACCTACTGATTACTGGTTCAAATGTGAGAGTTATCCATGAATTCAAGGTGCAAATGCAAAAGGAGTTTGAAATGACTGATATGGGACTGTTACATCATTATCTTGGCATGGAGATCTTACAATTAGAAGACCGTATCACTCTTTGCCAATCACTATATGCAGAAAACTTGTTAAAGGAGATGGGCATGTTTGATAGTAATTTGGCACATACACCTATGGAGGAGAGAATGGTTTTTCAGCAAGGAAAAGAGATAGATGCAACTGAATATCGAAGGCTTGTTGGGAGTTTGAGATATCTCACACATACAAGACCTGATTTGATGCATTCAGTGGGGATACTTAGCAGATATATGCAAGCTCCAACGGTGGCACATTCAATTGCAGCAAAGAGAATTCTAAGGTATCTCAAAGGAACACTTGGTTATGGCTTAACTTACTACAAGGGAGATCACATCAAAAATGCCGTGATACATGGGTATAGTGATAGTGATCATGCAGGGTGTGTTGATGATAGAAAGAGTACAAGTGGAATGGTATTCTTCTATGGTGAAAGTGCAATCAGTTGGAGCTCAACCAAGCAAAAGATAGTAGCTTTAAGCTCTTGTGAGGCTGAATACATAGCATTGACAGGAGCTGCGTGCCAAGGAATTTGGTTGGCACGTTTCTTATCTTCATTGCTAGAGGAGGAAGTGAAACCAGTAACAATTTTTGTTGACAACTTATCAGCATTAGCACTTAGTAAAAATCCAGTCCATCACAACCGAACAAAGCACATTGATACAAGGTATCACTTCATCAGAGATTGCATTGAATCAAACCAAATTTTGGTAAAATTTGTGAGCTCTAGTGAGCAAAAGGCTGATGTGTTTACAAAAGCATTGGGTCGGCACAAGTTTGTTGAGATGAGATCGATGTTGGGACTTCAAGAGGTCAAACACAAACAAGCTTAGGAGGGAGAATGATGGAAATAAGCTTGTTAGTTTTGGAAAGTTCAGTTATATTCAGTAATGGTAAAATTCAGTAATATGTAGTAGGAAAATTTTTATTTTGATCAATGTTTCCTTTGATACATTGTAGGGAGAAGATGGAAGTAGTTTCCAATTCTTCTCAGCTTGCTTTCTTTCTAAATTTGTAATTGCAACATTGTTTTAAATACAATGAATGTGCGAGAGCAAATACAAGTTCTCTGCACAATTTTCTCTTCCATTGTTCGCTTGCTGTGTCTCCATCGTTACTGTTTCATTGTTGTCTTTCCAACACAGGATATGTTTAAGCTTTGCCTGGTAAACAGACAAAAACATAGAGAATACAGTGGAACAGCCACTGGATTTAGACAACCACACATTGCTAAGTAGGTAGGTATTGCAGAACTTGTTTCATTCCTAACTTGTAGCATTAACTTAAAATTAACATTTTTGAGCTAAGGTCTTGTTCAAACATTTTTTGTGATGTACGAGAAAATTGTTCGTTACAAGTCATTATTACCATCAACTAATCTTCAAGCATTCCTCTAAAATCCTGTGGAGCTCTGCCGAGTGAAATGAAACCTTCTTTGTTTTTGACGTCCAGGTCTGTGCCATGCCTTACCAAATGGAGAATTGTCATGGGTCGACACATGGCAACCGTGGTACGAATCACAATAACCTGTACAAGGCATAAAAGGAAGCATGACAAATATGTACAAGTCCAAAATGATGTTAACATAGGTCTATAACAATCCCGACATAGATTTTAACTCATCATGAAAATAAAATCTATAAAATTCTTAATTTGCTAATGATCCCATCTTCCCATTCACCTACTGCATTCGCTCCTATATCTGCACGCCAAGAACCCATGCGTGCTGAGACTTACGACATAGTGAACTATAGAAGGTTTGTCAAGAACAAAGGGTATAGACCGAGAAATATGTGCCTCATGTTGCCATGCATAAATAGTTAAATAAGATAACATAATAATCAGAACGAACATAGTTTTTCACATTGTTACATGAAGATAACATTATACTAAGGAGAATTTCCACATGTATATATATTATGAGATAACGGTTTTTTTTTCATATCATGTTTCAAATATGTAAATTCGAAATATATTCAAACTATTAGTGCCACTCTGAATCTCTTCCTAAGCTCGTTGCACTGACGTTAGCAGAGAAGGCGGGTGACTTTGGATCTTTCTCTATCAGCCTCGATAATTGACAATCCTCCCGTATTATCGAGACTGCCGTTTGATGCACTACTCCCCATATTACGCACGTTGTGACGACCAGTACAGTACTATACAATTGTCCCTCAACTGAAGCAATAGTCACCTCACAAAACCCCACTTAACCTCAGTAACAAATCCATTAGAGCAATCAATGCCTTCATGCTGCTGGGAAAAAGGAAAGATAAAATACAAAAAGAAAGCACGAGGGGAAAACTTCCCTGTCCCCAGCAGCATTTCTAAATTTATAACACAACTCCTCGACTCCTTACATTTGGTTGCAGCAACACCAATTTTAACAGTATAAATCCTTGCAACTCTTATTCATGGTAGCATTAGAAAAGGAGGGAAAGAAAAGAAATGAGCTCTCGGCAGATAAGATAGAATTAAGAAATCCAAGTTGCAAAACAATTTCGCCCTTCTACTTTATGCAGTTATTCTTTTTAATCACTATAACAACTCATCCATTTAATCCCAGTAGTAAGATCCAAGAATAAGCAGATAAGTTATCATTGAAAAATCCCATCAAACCTTGCCAACAACAAAAATCCCAATTAAACATGGAGGCCTTCACGTGGCTGGAAAAACGTCACAAAGGTCCAGAAGAGAAGATAAAAATCCCATTAAGGTTAAGAGAGGTAGATGTAAGAAAAGGAGAAGACAAAAGAGAAGAAAGAGGGCTTCCTCCTTCTCGGCAACAAAATTCCAAATGGAGATTTAAAACATCATTTGATTCTTGACAGCAACATACACAACTATTTAAAACAACAATAATTAATTCATCCTTAGACAACAGGCTGCCCCACAACTCAACACTTTAAAAACTCCAAACTGAAACCAGCAGCATAAAAACCCATCGAGACCCTTGCATTAATCAACTATCATCAATGAAACCAAGCTTATTCTATTTTCAACAATCTGTTGTAAGAGAAAGAAAGAAAGGGTTCAAAAATAACTCATGTGGATTTCAACATAAGGTCTTCTGCTGAAACCCATTCAACAAAAATTTGTTTCCCTTGCATAATCTCATGGGAACAAAAGAAAACACCAATACCAGCAATATTAACACAGAACCGTAGAAACACCTCACTTAAGCCAATGATAGAACAACCAAGAATCTCCAGCATGTCAACCACAAATCAATTTGCAAAAGTCCAGCAATAACAGGAAACCAAACAGTCCGGTAGCAACAATAATCAAATTATAAGCAAGCATTGCAACAAGGAAAATTTTTCTACGAGGATCAACACAAACTCACACCCGATCAATGACTAAATTTGGGGTATAGAGTTGATCGACTTACCTTAAGATCGCTTAAGGTTTATCCAAGGGAAAACCCAATGTCTCACTCTTCGCCACAAGAAGAGGGGGAAATGCCCATCGTCGTCCTCTTCGCCAAGACGCTGTCTGAGGTCAATCAATGAAATAGGAAGGTGGCGAGGATGGAATACGATCGGGCGGAGGTTTTCTCTCGCTTGTTATAGGGTGCATAGATCCTTGCAATGAATCATCCCAAATCAAAGGGGATTATTTTCCCAAACTTGAAGGCAAAAAAGACCAACATGCTCCTCACTAGAGGGACTATTTAAAAATTCTGCCATCAAGCAGAATTGAGGGTTTACAAGAACAACCTAGCCATTGCAACAAGATCATTAGCCATATAAGAGTACATCCATCAGCCACATAATCTCAAAAAACAAAAGCAGAATTGTTTCATGAGCAGTGATATCGACACACCTTTATCATGTTCCAATGAAGAGGCACCAAGATATTTATAAATTTATAAAAATTTTCTGATACTAGAGATTAAGCCGGTAGAAGGATCAAGGATAAACACCCACTTTTCTTGTTCTAAACATTAGGCATCTTGACTTTATGTAATAAACACGATAGTTGCACCTAAGGTGGAGTTGCATACTCAGCATCTGATCTAGAAGTATCAGGATAATTCAGATCAATTAACCTATAAACACAAAAAAGAAAATGAGTCAACGATAACATGATTGGAATAAGATCTCAACCTGATGTGGTTGTGTTCTAAATTTAGTAACCCTGTTGATTTTGACATATCACGGCATGCATAAGATATTGTCATGCCCCAAACCACATTTGGGCACGTGGCAACTGCCGTATAAGCTGTACTACAACACCACA
>CM060457.1:17689498-17691998 GCA_030544415.1 Thalia dealbata
AATGCACATGGTAACGAGGTCGGGAGGGACAGCGAAAGGAGGGAGACGACGACAAATGGCTGCACGGTTGTAGGGAGCACATCGATGCACAAAGACCCATCACGCCTCAGGTGCTGGAAAGATTATTCTGCCATCAGGACCAACCGGCACCCGCAGGCCACTCATCCGGAGACAAGAGCCAAGGGGTCGGAACGGCTGGTCGAAAGATAAAGCTCCGCCAAACACGACTCAAACGAGTCCAATGATGCCCGAAGGAGGGGCAAACTGGGTCAAAAACTAGAAATACGCAAGGGCAGACGCCGTGCGATGGAAGGAAGCCAGAGGGTAATCCCAAACGTCGATCGCGATTCCACCGACTGCCTGACCGAACGGCACTCGCCCGCGTCGACTGGAACGCACGAGGGCGATCAGAAATGCACCCCCGACCACCCGACCGCTCCACCCCACACTACCTGGAGGCCTGGTTCACTTTGGTACCACTCGGGAGGTGACCAAGAGCTGAAACGGTGCAACTCTGGAGATTTTCAAAAATCCTTCGGACGGACACGGCAGGATCCCTAGTGCCGCACGATCAAACTAAAATCCAAGACTGATTACCGCAGCATGGACGAATGACCCAGCGTGCTACTGGCCTAGGATAGTGCATAGCCAACAAGGGCGCACGGAGGGGTTGGGCGAAACATGACCATGCGAGCGAACAGCATCAATGCAGCCAAGATAGCCATGCTATTCCGGTGCATACAATGCCAAGCTATTGGAGAACTACATCTGGGACATGACCCAGTACTTCAATGTAGCCAAGATAGCTGAGGAAGACAATGTGCTGACTGCGGTAGCCTTCCTCGATGGAGACGCGAAGCAATGGTGGCGCATCCGATGTGAAGCGCCGGGCTATCGAGAATGCATCGAACCAGACACATGGACAACCATGATCGAGGAGATGAGGTGCCGATTCCTTCCGATCAATACTGCGTATCAAGCATGGAAGAGACTCCGAGAGCTTCACCAAACCCGGAGTATCCATGAGTACATCCAAGACTTTAACAGCATCACTTTGGACGTGAAAGACATGGGAGAGCAGGACCTCTTCTTCACATTCTTGGAGAGACTTCAACAAGGAACTAGAGACGAGCTCCATCGTCGAGGAGTCACCAAGCCGCAAGAGGCCATCGAGACCGTGGAGAGTCTGATGGTCCTATGTTTGGTTCCATGGAGGCTGCACGACGAAGAATTCTGCCCAGCCCGAGTGCCCATGCCCGGCACTCA
This sequence comes from Thalia dealbata, assembly GCA_030544415.1. Classification (NCBI taxonomy): domain Eukaryota; kingdom Viridiplantae; phylum Streptophyta; class Magnoliopsida; order Zingiberales; family Marantaceae; genus Thalia; species Thalia dealbata. The sequence continues at coordinate 17,690,765 of CM060457.1, forward strand.
TCGACCGCCCATAGGAGCAACATGGCGAAGGCGCGCAATTGGAGCACCGCCGGCGCGCGAACAACAATAAGGCCTGGGAGCACAAGTATCACCCGGGAGGCACGGATGTATGTTGTGTAGAGGACCGCACCCCGCGAGAAGATATCCAAGGCGCGAGCCTAACGTAGCCGCGGCCGTGCAAGAGGAACCCGATGGATTGGTGCTAGTCCCAGTCAACCAGGCCATAGTTCCTGCCGCGATCGCTCGAGCCACCCCAGTGCAACGACTCAGCACGATGGACGCCGAGCAAGAGAACCAGCTGATGTACGTATCCTTGTTCGTCAACAGACGACCATGTACCGCAATGGTGGACACCGGAGCATCTCATAACTTTGTGTGAGAAGAGATGGCACGTGAACTCAAACTACACATTGAGACAAGCAGACTACAGATCAAGACGGTGAACACCGCAGCAGCTACCGTCGTAGGTATTGTTCGACAAGGCCCTATATAGGTCAGACAATGGTATGGTCACACGGACTTGACCATAGCACCGATGGATGACTTTGAGTTCATCCTTGGCACGGAGTTCTTGGTGCAATCCCGCACCATGGTGGCGCCACACTTAGGCGGACTCATGACTATGGATTCGAATCAACCGGGATTCACCGGAGCAGCCAACTCCGTCAGCCCGACCGGAAGCCCACAACACTCAAGTGCTAGCAACATGGAGTCACCGAGGGCAGCGAGCATGCTGAGCCCTACATCATCTTCTTGGAGTCCACCCAAGATCTTGTCGGCCATCCAACTCGACAAGGGAATCCGAAGGAATGAGGCAACATATGTCGTTGTACCACTACGGAGCCAGCCGCATAGCAAGGGACGATCCCAGTTGAGGTAGACACGATTTTGAAGGAGTTCAACGATTTGATGTCGGAGGAGCTACCGAAGACGCTACCTCCTCGGTGCCCGATAGACCACCAGATCAAGTTGGTCCCCGGCGCCCTACAGAATGCCGTCTGTGGAGCTCGCGGAGCTCAAGAAGCAACTAGGCGAGTTGCTAGATGCTGGACTCATCCAACCGTCAAAAGCACCTTATGGCGCACCGGTACTGTTCCAGAAGAAGAAGGATGGCAAGCTATGCATGTGCATTAACTACCGGGTGCTCTACAAGGTCACCATGAAGAACTGCTACCCCATTCCGCTCATTGCCGACTTATTCGACTGGCTGGGACGCGCAAGGGTCTTCGCCGGC
>CM060457.1:17699498-17716998 GCA_030544415.1 Thalia dealbata
ATCCTTCGGACGGACACGGCAGGATCCCGAGTGCGCACGAGAAAACTAAAATCCAACACCGATCACCGCAGCATGGACGAACGACCCAGCGTGCAGCCAAGAGGGCGGAACGTGACCGTGCGAGCGAACAGCATCAGGCGCCCGAGGTCGCCAAGGGACGGTGCAACCCAACCCCACACTACCTGGAGGCCTGGTCCACCTTGGTACCACGCGGGAGGTGACCAGGAGCTGAAACGGCGCAGCACCGGACATTAACGAAATCCTCCGGACGGACACGACAGGATCCCGAGTGCTGCACGAGCAAACTCAAATCCGAGACCGATTACCGCAGCAAGGACGAACCTCAGAAGCCAAGCCCCAGGGGCAAAAGGCGCCGGAGCAGGCAAGACGCCCTCGCCGCGAGCATGATGCTGGAGCAGACAGCCCGGCGCACGACCCAGGGCACGCTCCATGAAAGCATCACGCCGCCGCAGGACACATGGGGAGCCCATGCCGAATCACAGAGCTAGCCCCTCAATACCGACGCGCACGGAGGCAGGGGCGGGTGGAGAAAACCGATCGTGCGACCAACCTCAGAAGGCGACGCGTAGAGGGAAAACCCGCAGGGGCAGGCCACGCCCGAGCAACGACATGGAGGCAAAAGCACAAAAACCAGCGCACGTCCCGGCACACGCACCATGAAAGCTTAATGCCGCAGCCGGACACATGGTGAGGCAAGACCTTGCCCACTGGTCCAAACCAAAGGCGTCGACCCCCTGCAACCCGGAGGCCTAGTTCACCCATGTACCATCCGGGGGGCACCCTGGAGCCGAAACGACGCACAACCTGACGGCCAAAGAAACACCCCACCCAGCCCCACAAAACCTGCAGGCCAACGTGCCGTCCGGGGGGGCCATGGAGCTGAAACGACACACGAACTCGGAATCAAAGAAACCCCCCCGCCACTCCTACTACCCGGAGGCCTAGTTCACCCATGTACCATCCGGGGGGCACCCTGGAGCCGAAACGGCACACAACCTGACGGCCAAAGAAACAGCCCCCCCGCCCCATAAAACCTGCAGGCCAAGTTCACCCACGTGCCGTCCGGGGGGGCCCTTCGAGCCGAAACGACGCACCAACTCGGAATCAAAGAAACGCGCACCCCCCCCCCCCCCCCCCACTACTACCCGGAGGCCTAGTTCACCCATGTACCATCCGGGGGGCACCCTGGAGCCGAAACGGCGCACAACCTGACGGCCAAAGAAACAACCCCCGCCAGCCCCACAAAACCTGCAGGCCAACGTGCCGACCGGGGGGGCCCTTGGAGCCGAAACGGCGCACCAACTCGGAATCAAAGAAACACCCCCCCCCCCCCCCCCCCCCCACTACTACCCGGAGGCCTAGTTCACCCATGTACCATCGGGGGGCAACCTGGAGCTGAAACGGCGCACAACATGACGGCCAAAGAAACACCCCCCCGGCCCCACAAAACCTGCAGGCCAACGTGCTGTCCAGGGGGGCCCTTGGAGCAGAAACGGCGCACCAACTCGGAATGAAAGAAACCCCCCCCCCCCCTACTACCCGGAGGCCTAGTTCACCCATGTACCATCTAGGGGGCACCCTGGAGCCGAAACGGTGCACAACCTGACGGCCAAAGAAACACCCCCCCGGCCCCACAAAACCTGTAGGCCAACATGCCGTCCGGGGGGGCCCTTGGAGCCGAAACGGCGCACCAACTAGGAATGAAAGAAACCCCCCCCCCCCTCCCCCACTACCCGGAGGCCTAGTTCACCCATGTACCATCCGGGGGGCACCCTGGAGCCGAAACGGCGCACAACCTGACGGCCGAAGAAACAGCCCCCCGCCCCACAAAACCTGCAGGTCAAGTTCACCCACGTGCCGTCCGGGGGGGCCCTTCGAGCCCAAACGGCGCACCAACTCGGAATCAAAGAAACGCCCCCCCCCCCCCCCCCCACTACTACCCGGAGGCCTATTTCACCCGTGTACCATCCGGGGGGCACCATTGAGCCAAAACGACGCACAACCTGACGGCCAAAGAAACACCCCCCCGGCCCCACAAAACCTGCAGGCCAACGTGCCATCCGGGGGGGCTCTTGGAGCCGAAATGGCGCACCAACTCAGAATGAAAGAAACCCCCCCCCCTACTACCCGGAGGCCTAGTTCACCCATGTACCATCCGGGGGGTGCCCTGGAGCCGAAACGACGCACAACCTGACGGCCAAGGAAACACCCCCCCGGCCCCACAAAACCTGCAGGCCAACGTGCCCTCCGGGGGGGCCCATGGAGACGAAACGGCACACCAACTCGGAACGAAAGAAACCCCCCCCCCCCCCTACTACCCGGAGGCCTAGTTCACCCATGTACCATCCGGGGGGCACCCTGGAGCCGAAATGGCGCACAACCTGACGGCCAAAGAAACAGCCCCCCCGCCCCATAAAACCTGCAGGCCAAGTTCACCCACGTGCCGTCCGGGGGGGCCCTTCGAGCCGAAACGGCGCACCAACTCGGAATCAAAGAAACGCGCACCCCCCCCCCCCCCCCCACTACTACCCGGAGGCCTAGTTCACCCATGTACCATCCGGGGGGCACCCTGGAGCCGAAACGGCGCACAACCTGACGGCCAAAGAAACACCGCCCCGCCAGCCCCACAAAACCTGCAGGCCAACGTGCCGACCGGGGGGGCCCTTGGAGCCGAAACGGCGCACCAACTCGGAGTCAAAGAAACACCCCCCCCCCCCCCCCACTACTACTCGGAGGCCTAGTTCACCCATGTACCATCCGGGGGGCAACCTGGAGCTGAAACGGCGCACAACATGACGGCCAAAGAAACACCCCCCCGGCCCCACAAAACCTGCAGGCCAACGTGCCGTCCAGGGGGGCCCTTGGAGCAGAAACGGCGCACCAACTCGGAATGAAAGAAACCCCCCCCCCTACTACCCGGAGGCCTAGTTCACCCATGTACCATCTAGGGGGCACCCTGGAGCCGAAACGGTGCACAACCTGACGGCCAAAGAAACACCCCCCCGGCCCCACAAAACCTGCAGGCCAACGTGCAGTCCGGGGGGGCCCTTGGAGCCGAAACGGGGCACCAACTAGGAATGAAAGAAACCCCCCCCCCCCCCCTCCCCCACTACCCGGAGGCCTAGTTCACCCATGTACCATCCGGGGGGCACCCTGGAGCCGAAACGGCGCACAACCTGACGGCCGAAGAAACAGCCCCCCGCCCCACAAAACCTGAAGGTCAAGTTCACCCACGTGCCGTCCGGGGGGGCCCTTCGAGCCCAAACGGCGCACCAACTCGGAATCAAAGAAACGCCCCCCCCCCCCTACTACCCGGAGGCCTATTTCACCCGTGTACCATCCGGGGGGCACCATGGAGCCAAAACGACGCACAACCTGACGGCCAAAGAAACACCCCCCCGGCCCCACAAAACCTGCAGGCCAACGTGCCATCCGGGGGGGCTCTTGGAGCCGAAATGGCGCACCAACTCAGAATGAAAGAAACCCCCCCCCCTACTACCCGGAGGCCTAGTTCACCCATGTACCATCTGGGGGGTGCCCTGGAGCCGAAACGGCGCACAACCTGACGGCCAAAGAAACACCCCCCCGGCCCCACAAAACCTGTAGGCCAACGTGCCCTCCGGGGGGGCCCATGGAGACGAAACGGCACACCAACTCGGAACGAAAGAAACCCCCCCCCCCCTACTACCCGGAGGCCTAGTTCACCCATGTACCATCCGGGGGGCACCATGGAGCCGAAATGGCGCACAACCTCACGGCCAAAGAAACAGCCCCCCCGCCCCATAAAACGTGCAGGCCAAGTTCACCCACGTGCCGTCCGGGGGGGCCCTTCGAGCCGAAACGGCGCACCAACTCGGAATCAAAGAAACGCGCACCCCCCCCCCCCCCCCCCCCCCACTACTACCCGGAGGCCTAGTTCACCCATGTACCATCCGGGGGGCACCCTGGAGCCGAAACGGCGCACAACCTGACGGCCAAAGAAACACCCCCCCGCCAGCCCCACAAAACCTGCAGGCCAACGTGCCGTCCGGGGGGGCCCTTGGAGCCGAAACGGCGCACCAACTCGGAATCAAAGAAACACCCCCCCCCCCCCCCCCCCCCCCCCACTACTACCCGGAGGCCTAGTTCACCCATGTACCATCCGGGGGGCAACCTGGAGCTGAAACGGCGCACAACATGACGACCAAAGAAACACCCCCCCGGCCCCACAAAACCTGCAGGCCAACGTGCCGTCCAGGGGGGCCCTTGGAGCAGAAACGGCGCACCAACTCGGAATGAAAGAAACCCCCCCCCCCCCTACTACCCGGAGGCCTAGTTCACCCATGTACCATCTAGGGGGCACCCTGGAGCCGAAACGGTGCACAACCTGACGGCCAAAGAAACACCCCCCCGGCCCCACAAAACCTGCAGGCCAATGTGCCGTCCGGGGGGGCCCTTGGAGCCGAAACGGCGCACCAACTAGGAATGAAAGAAACCCCCCCCCCCCCCCACTACCCGGAGGCCTAGTTCACCCATGTACCATCCGGGGGGCACCCTGGAGCCGAAACAGCGCACAACCTGACGGCCGAAGAAACAGCCCCCCGCCCCACAAAACCTGCAGGTCAAGTTCACCCACGTGCCGTCCGGGGGGGCCCTTCGAGCCCAAACGGCGCACCAACTCGGAATCAAAGAAACGCCCCAAGAAACGCCCCCCCCCCCTACTACCCGGAGGCCTATTTCACCCGTGTACCATCCGGGGGGCACCATGGAGCCAAAACGACGCACAACCTGACGGCCAAAGAAACACCCCCCCGGCCCCACAAAACCTGCAGGCCAACGTGCCATCCGGGGGGGCTCTTGGAGCCGAAATGGCGCACCAACTCAGAATGAAAGAAACCCCCCCCCCTACTACCCGGAGGCCTAGTTCACCCATGTACCATCCGGGGGGTGCCCTGGAGCCGAAACGACGCACAACCTGACGGCCAAGGAAACACCCCCCCGGCCCCACAAAACCTGCAGGCCAACGTGCCCTCCGGGGGGGCCCATGGAGACGAAACGGCACACCAACTCGGAACGAAAGAAACCCCCCCCCCCTACTACCCGGAGGCCTAGTTCACCCATGTACCATCCGGGGGGCACCCTGGAGCCGAAATGGCGCACAACCTGACGGCCAAAGAAACAGCCCCCCCGCCCCATAAAACCTGCAGGCCAAGTTCACCCACGTGCCGTCCGGGGGGGCCCTTCGAGCCGAAACGGCGCACCAACTCGGAATCAAAGAAACGCGCACCCCCCCCCCCCCCCCCCCCCACTACTACCCGGAGGCCTAGTTCACCCATGTACCATCCGGGGGGCACCCTGGAGCCGAAACGGCGCACAACCTGACGGCCAAAGAAACACCGCCCCGCCAGCCCCACAAAACCTGCAGGCCAACGTGCCGACCGGGGGGGCCCTTGGAGCCGAAACGGCGCACCAACTCGGAGTCAAAGAAACACCCCCCCCCCCCCCCACTACTACTCGGAGGCCTAGTTCACCCATGTACCATCCGGGGGGCAACCTGGAGCTGAAACGGCGCACAACATGACGGCCAAAGAAACACCCCCCCGGCCCCACAAAACCTGCAGGCCAACGTGCCGTCCAGGGGGGCCCTTGGAGCAGAAACGGCGCACCAACTCGGAATGAAAGAAACCCCCCCCCCCTACTACCCGGAGGCCTAGTTCACCCATGTACCATCTAGGGGGCACCCTGGAGCCGAAACGGTGCACAACCTGACGGCCAAAGAAACACCCCCCCGGCCCCACAAAACCTACAGGCCAACGTGCAGTCCGGGGGGGCCCTTGGAGCCGAAACGGGGCACCAACTAGGAATGAAAGAAACCCCCCCCCCCCCCTCCCCCACTACCCGGAGGCCTAGTTCACCCATGTACCATCCGGGGGGCACCCTGGAGCCGAAACGGCGCACAACCTGACGGCCGAAGAAACAGCCCCCCGCCCCACAAAACCTGAAGGTCAAGTTCACCCACGTGCCGTCCGGGGGGGCCCTTCGAGCCCAAACGGCGCACCAACTCGGAATCAAAGAAACGCCCCCCCCCCCCTACTACCCGGAGGCCTATTTCACCCGTGTACCATCCGGGGGGCACCATGGAGCCAAAACGACGCACAACCTGACGGCCAAAGAAACACCCCCCCGGCCCCACAAAACCTGCAGGCCAACGTGCCATCCGGGGGGGCTCTTGGAGCCGAAATGGCGCACCAACTCAGAATGAAAGAAACCCCCCCCCCTACTACCCGGAGGCCTAGTTCACCCATGTACCATCTGGGGGGTGCCCTGGAGCCGAAACGGCGCACAACCTGACGGCCAAAGAAACACCCCCCCGGCCCCACAAAACCTGTAGGCCAACGTGCCCTCCGGGGGGGCCCATGGAGACGAAACGGCACACCAACTCGGAACGAAAGAAACCCCCCCCCCCCCTACTACCCGGAGGCCTAGTTCACCCATGTACCATCCGGGGGGCACCATGGAGCCGAAATGGCGCACAACCTCACGGCCAAAGAAACAGCCCCCCCGCCCCATAAAACGTGCAGGCCAAGTTCACCCACGTGCCGTCCGGGGGGGCCCTTCGAGCCGAAACGGCGCACCAACTCGGAATCAAAGAAACGCGCACCCCCCCCCCCCCCACTACTACCCGGAGGCCTAGTTCACCCATGTACCATCCGGGGGGCACCCTGGAGCCGAAACGGCGCACAACCTGACGGCCAAAGAAACACCCCCCCGCCAGCCCCACAAAACCTGCAGGCCAACGTGCCGTCCGGGGGGGCCCTTGGAGCCGAAACGGCGCACCAACTCGGAATCAAAGAAACACCCCCCCCCCCCCCCCCCCCCCCCCACTACTACCCGGAGGCCTAGTTCACCCATGTACCATCCGGGGGGCAACCTGGAGCTGAAACGGCGCACAACATGACGACCAAAGAAACACCCCCCCGGCCCCACAAAACCTGCAGGCCAACGTGCCGTCCAGGGGGGCCCTTGGAGCAGAAACGGCGCACCAACTCGGAATGAAAGAAACCCCCCCCCCCCTACTACCCGGAGGCCTAGTTCACCCATGTACCATCTAGGGGGCACCCTGGAGCCGAAACGGTGCACAACCTGACGGCCAAAGAAACACCCCCCCGGCCCCACAAAACCTGCAGGCCAATGTGCCGTCCGGGGGGGCCCTTGGAGCCGAAACGGCGCACCAACTAGGAATGAAAGAAACCCCCCCCCCCCCCCCCACTACCCGGAGGCCTAGTTCACCCATGTACCATCCGGGGGGCACCCTGGAGCCGAAACAGCGCACAACCTGACGGCCGAAGAAACAGCCCCCCGCCCCACAAAACCTGCAGGTCAAGTTCACCCACGTGCCGTCCGGGGGGGCCCTTCGAGCCCAAACGGCGCACCAACTCGGAATCAAAGAAACGCCCCAACCCCCCCCCCCCCCACACTACTACCCGGAGGCCTATTTCACCCGTGTACCATCCGGGGGGCACCCTTGAGCCAAAACGACGCACAACCTGACGGCCAAAGAAACACCCCCCCGGCCCCACAAAACCTGCAGGCCAACGTGCCATCCGGGGGGGCTCTTGGAGCCGAATGCCCTGGAGCCGAAACGGCGCACAACCTGATGGCCAAAGAAACACCCCCCCGGCCCCACAAAACCTGCAGGCCAACGTGCCCTCCGGGGGGGCCCATGGAGACGAAACGGCGCACCAACTCGGAACGAAAGAAACCCCCCCCTACTACCCGGAGGCCTAGTTCACCCATGTACCATCCGGGGGGCACCCTGGAGCCGAAATGGCGCACAACCTGACGGCCAAAGAAACACCCCTCCGGCCCCACAAAACCTGTAGGCTAACGTGCCCTCCGGGGGGGCCCTTGGAGCCGAAACGACGCACCTACTCGGAATCAAAGAAACCCGCCCACCCTACTACCCGGAGGCTTAGCCCACCCAAGTACCATGGCGACACATGAGTGTCGGCACAACACCCTTGTCCCTCACTACCGCGTGGCCTAGTTCACCCATGTAACGACCGGGGGTTACGCCGGAGCCGACACGGCGCTCGCACGGCCCCGACGGCAAGGGCGGACCACCGGATGCTTGGCCATGGGAGGTGGCCTTGGAATCACCGAGCCCGCACGAGGGGGGAGGGTGGAACACGCACGATTGAGCGACCAACCAGAAAGGCCAACAAGCCCGGCTAAGCCCTTGCAGCGGGCACGGTGGTTGTGCCTTAAAGCCAACGCCCGCCCCAGTGCGCACACCGTGTCTGTACCATGCCACCCGTGCATGTCAACGCGAACCCTTGCCAGCCCGTCCCGTCTCGCTGACCAAGCCCCTTACAAGCATATGTTGGAGCTGAAAGCGCACATCCAGAACATCGATGCAAAGTCACGGGCAAGCAGGAACATTCACGTCGGGCACTAGCACTGTGAAAGACCCTGCCCGACCATCGCAGCTCATCAGACCGTGCAGGGTCACGCCGTATGTCCCGACAATCGAACGCGCGAACACCGGGACGTCTCTCAGCGGGAGCAATCGGACGTCGGGACTCCCCGGTGCTCCGCGGTCGCCGGCTTGCCCGGCGGCCTCGCCCTTGCGCCGTCTTGGCACTTGGCCCGAGCGCCCTTGGGCCCCGTGCATCCGGCCAAGGGGCCCATGTGTACCCCTTGCGACGGAGCCCTTTCGCCATGTGACCCCGTGCACATGGCACTTTTCCTTGCGTCCCCCCCGTGGCCCCGTCCGTCCTGACCGCGTCCTAGTGCTGGCCGATCGCACTCGCAAGGTTCAATGACTTGGGTGCGTAACGGTCTGTCCCACCAACAAAGGCGCGGAAGGAAAACCCGGCATGCCACTCAGTGCACGCAAGCAGAACTCATTAACCGACAGCGCACCCGAATGAAGACACTAGCCCCTCAACAAAGGCCGCGCACGGACGCAGAGAGAGGCGAGGGGGGCGGGGGGGGGGGGGGGGGGGGGGGGGGGGGGTGGGCGAACCGACCTCGGAAGCCGAGCCCCAGGGGCAAAAGGTGCCGGTGCAGGCAAGACGCCCTCGCCGCGAGCATGATGCTGGGGCAGACAGCCCGGCGCACGACCCAGCGCACGCTCCAAGAAAGCATCACGCCGCCACAGGACACATGGGGAGCCCATGCCGAATCATAGAGCTAGCCCCTCAATACCGACGCGCACGGAGGCAGGGGCGGGTGGAGAAAACCGATCGTGCGACCAACCTCAGAAGGCGACGCGTAGAGGGAAAACCCGCAGGGGCAGGACACGCCCGAGCAAAGACGTGGAGGCAAAAGCACAAAAACCAGCGCACGTCCCGGCACACGCACCACGAAAGCTTAACGCCGCAGCCGGACACATGGTGAGGCAAGACCTTGCCCACTGGTCCAAACCAAAGGCGTCGACCCCCTGCAACCCGGAGGCCTAGTTCACCCATGTACCATCCGGGGGGCACCCTGGAGCCGAAACGATGCACAACTGACGGCCAAAGAAACACCCCACCCAGCCCCACAAAACCTGCAGGTCAACGTGCCGTCCGGGGGGGCCATGGAGCTGAAACGACGAACGAACTCGGAATCAAAGAAACCCCCCCGCCACTCCTACTACCCGGAGGCCTAGTTCACCCATGTACCATCCGGGGGGCACCCTGGAGCCGAAACGGCGCACAACCTGACGGCCAAAGAAACACCCCCCACCCCCCCCCCCCCCCCCCCCCCGGCCCCACAAAACCTGCAGGCCAACGTGCCGTCCGGGGGGGCCCTTGGAGCCGAAACGCGCACCAACTCGGAATCAAAGAAACCCCCCCCCCCCCCACTACTACCCGGAGGCCTAGTTCACCCATGTACCATTCGGGGGGCAACCTGGAGCCGAAACGGCGCACAACCTGACGGCCAAAGAAACACCCTCCCGGCCCCACAAAACCTGCAGGCCAACGTGCCGTCCGGGGGGGCCCTTGGAGCAGAAACGGCGCACCAACTCGGAATGAAAGAAAACCCCCCCCTACTACCCGGAGGCCTAGTTCACCCATGTACCATCTAGGGGGCACCCTGGAGCCGAAACGGTGCACAACCTGACGGCCAAAGAAACACCCCCCCGGCCCTACAAAACCTGCAGGCCGACGTGCCGTCCAGGGGGGCCCTTGGAGCTGAAACGGCACACCAACTCGGAATGAAAGAAACCCCCGCCCCCCACTACCCGGAGGCCTAGTTCACCCATGTACCATCCGGGGGGCACCCTGGAGCCGAAACGGCGCACAACCTGACGGCCGAAGAAACAGCCCCCCGCCCCACAATACCTGCAGGCCAAGTTCAGCCACGTGCCGTCCGGGGGGGCCCTTCGAGCCGAAACGGCGCACCAACTCGGAATCAAATAAACGCCCCCCCCCCCCCCCCCCCCACTACTACCCGGAAGCCTATTTCACCCGTGTACCATCCGGGGGGCACCCTTGAGCCAAAACGACGCACAACCTGACGGCCAAAGAAACACCCCCCGGCCCCACAAAACCTGCAGGCCAACGTGCCATCCGGGGGGGACCTTGGAGCCGAAACGGGCACCAACTCGGAATGAAAGAAACCCCCCCCCCCCCCTTACTACCCGGAGGCCTAGTTCACCCATGTACCATCCGGGGGGCACCCTGGAGCCGAAATGGCGCACAACCTGACGGCCAAAGAAACACCCCACCCCCCCCCCCCCCCCCGGCCCCACAAAACCTGCAGGCCAACGTGCCGTCCGGGGGGGCCCTTCGAGCCGAAACGGCGCACCAACTCGGAATCAAAGAAACACCCCCCCCCCCCCCCCCACTACTACCCGGAGGCCTATTTCACCCGTGTACCATCCGGGGGGCACCCTTGAGCCAAAACGACGCACAACCTGACGGTCAAAGAAACACCCCCTGGCCCCACAAAACCTGCAGGCCAACGTGCCATCCGGGGGGGCCCTTGGAGCCGAAATGGCACACCAACTCGGAATGAAAGAAACCCCCCCCCCCCCCCCCCCCCCACTACCCGGAGGCCTAGTTCACCCATGTACCATCCGGGGGGCACCCTGAAGCCGAAACGGTGCACAACCTGACGGCCAAAGAAACACCCCCCCGGCCCCACAAAACCGGCAGGCCAACGTGCCCTCCGGGGGGGCCCATGCAGACGAAACGGCGCACCAACTCGGAATGAAAGAAACCCCCCCCCCCCTACTACCCGGAGGCCTAGTTCACCCATGTACCATCCGGGGGGCACCCTGGAGCCGAAACGGCGCACAACCTGACGGCCAAAGAAACAGCCCCCCCGCCCCATAAAACCTGCAAGCCAAGTTCACCCGCGTGCCGTCCGGGAGGGCCCTTCGAGCCGAAACGGCGCACCAACTCGGAATCAAAGAAACGCGCACCCCCCCCCCCCCCCACTACTACCCGGAGGTCTAGTTCACCCATGTACCATCCGGGGGGCACCCTGGAGCCGAAACGGCGCACAACCTGACGGCCAAAGAAACACCGCCCCCCCCCCCCCCCCCCCCCCCCCCCCCCCCCCCCCCCGGCCCCACAAAACCTGCAGCCCAACGTGCCGTCCGGGGGGGCCCTTCGAGCCGAAACGGCGCACCAACTCGGAATCAAAGAAACACCCCCCCCCCCCCCCCCCCCCACTACTACCCGGAGGCCTATTTCACCCGTGTACCATCCGGGGGGCACCCTTGAGCCAAAACGACGCACAACCTGACGGTCAAAGAAACACCCCCTGGCCCCACAAAACCTGCAGGCCAACGTGCCATCCGGGGGGGCCCTTGGAGCCGAAATGGCACACCAACTCGGAATGAAAGAAACCCCCCCCCCCCCACTACCCGGAGGCCTAGTTCACCCATGTACCATCCGGGGGGCACCGTGAAGCCGAAACGGCGCACAACCTGACGGCCGAAGAAACACCCCCCCGGCCCCACAAAACCGGCAGGCCAACGTGCCCTCCGGGGGGGCCCATGCAGACGAAACGGCGTACCAACTCGGAATGAAAGAAACCCCCCCCCCCTACTACCCGGAGGCCTAGTTCACCCATGTACCATCCGGGGGGCACCCTGGAGCCGAAATGGCGCACAACCTGACGGCCAAAGAAACACCCCCCCGGCCCCACAAAACCTGTAGGCTAACGTGCTGTCCGGGGGGGCCCTTGGAGCCGAAACGACGCACCTACTCGGAATCAAAGAAACCCGCCCACCCTACTACCCGGAAGCTTAGCCCACCCAAGTACCATGCCGACCCGACCTCAGAAGCCGAGCCCCAGGGGCAAAAGGTGCCGGAGCAGGCAAGATGCCCTCGCCGCGAGCATGATGCTGGAGCAGACAGCCCGGCGCACGACCCAGCGCACGCTCCATGAAAGCATCACGCCGCCACAGGACACATGGGGAGCCCATGCCGAATCACAGAGCAAGCCCCTCAATACCGACGCGCACGGAGGCAGGGGCGGGTGGAGAAAACCGATCGTGCGACCAACCTCAGAAGGCGACGCGTAGAGGGAAAACCCGCGGGGGCAGGCCACACCCGAGCAAAGAGGTGGAGGCAAAAGCACAAAAACAAGCGCACGTCCCGGCACACGCACCACGAAAGCTTAACGCCGCAGCCGGACACATGGTGAGGCAAGACCTTGCCCACTGGTCCAAACCAAAGGCGTCGACCCCCTGCAACCCGGAGGCCTAGTTCACCCATGTACCATCCGGGGGGCACCCTGGAGCCGAAACGACGCACAACCTGACGGCCAAAGAAACACCCCACCCAGCCCCACAAAACCTGCAGGCCAACGTGCCGTCCGGGGGGGCCAAGGAGCTGAAACGGCGCACGAACTCGGAATCAAAGAAACCCCCCCGCCACTCCTACTACCCGGAGGCCTAGTTCACCCATGTACCATCCGGCGGGCACCCTGGAGCCGAAACGGCGCACAACCAGACGGCCAAAGAAACAGCCCCCCCGCCCCATAAAACCTGCAGGCCCCTATACCCGCGTGCCGTCTGGGGGGGCCCTTCGAGCCGAAACGGCGCACCAACTCGGAATCAAAGAAACGCGCACACCCCCTCCCCCACTACTACCCGGAGGTCTAGTTCACCCATGTACCATCCGGGGGGCACCCTGGAGCCGAAACGGCGCACAACCTGACGGCCAAAGAAACACCCCCCCCTCCCGGCCACACAAAACCTGCAGGCCAACGTGCCGTCCGGGGGGGCCCTTGGAGCAGAAATGGCGCACCAACTCGGAATCAAAGAAACCCCCCCCCCCCTACTACCCGGAGGCCTAGTTCACCCATGTACCATCTGGGGGGCACCCTGGAGCCGAAACTGTGCACAACCAGACGGCCAAAGAAACACCCTCCCGGCCCCACAAAACCTGCAGGCCAACGTGCCGTCCGGGGGGGCCCTTGGAGCAGAAACGGCGCATGAACTCGGAATGAAAGAAAACCCCCCCCCCCCTACTACCCGGAGGCCTAGTTCACCCATGTACCATCTAGGGGGCACCCTGGAGCCGAAACGGTGCACAACCTGATGGCCAAAGAAACACCCCCTCGGCCCTACAAAACTTATAGGCCAAGTTCGCCCACGTGCCGTCCGGGGGGGCCCTTCGAGCCGAAACGACGCACCAACTCGGAATAAAATAAACGCCCCCCCCCCCCCCCACTACTACCCGGAGGCCTATTTCACCCGTGTACCATCCGGGGGGCACCCTTGAGCCAAAACGACGCACAACCTGACGGCCAAAGAAACACCCCCCGGCCCCACAAAACCTACAGGCCAACGTGCCATCCGGGGGGGCCCATGGAGCCGAAACGGCGCACCAACTCGGAATGAAAGAAACCCCCCCCCCCTACTACCCGGAGGCTTAGTTCACCCATGTACCATCCGGGGGGCACCCTGGAGCCGAAACGGCGCACAACCTGACGGCCAAAGAAACACCCCTCCGGCCCCACAAAACCGGCAGGCCAACGTGCCCTCCTGGGGGGGCCATGCAGACGAAACGGCGCACCAACTTGGAACGAAAGAAACCCCCCCCCCCTTACTACCCGGAGGCCTAGTTCACCCATGTACCATCCGGGGGGCACCCTGGAGCCGAAATGGCGCACAACCTGACGGCCAAAGAAACACCCCCCCCCCGGCCCCACAAAACCTGTAGGCTAACGTGCCGTCCGGGGGGGCCCTTGGAGCCGAAACGACGCACCTACTCGGAATCAAAGAAACCCGCCCACCCTACTACCCGGAGGCTTAGCCCACCCAAGTACCATGCCGACCCGACCTCAGAAGCCGAGCCCCAGGGGGAAAAGGCGCCGGAGCAGGCAAGACGCCCTCGCCGCGAGCATGATGCTGGAGCAGACAGCCCGGCGCACGACCCAACGCACGCTCCATGAAAGCATCACGCCGCCACAGGACACATGGGGAGCCCATGCCGAATCACAGAGCAAGCCCCTCAATACCGACGCGCACGGAGGCAGGGGCGGGTGGAGAAAACCGATCGTGCGACCAACCTCAGAAGGCGACGCGTAGAGGGAAAACCCACGGGGGCAGGCCACGCCCGAGCAAAGAGGTGGAGGCAAAAGTACAAAAACCAGCGCACGTCCCGGCACACGCACCACGAAAGCTTAACGCCGCAGCCGGACACATGGTGAGGCAAGACCTTGCCCACTGGTCCAAACCAAAGGAGTCGACCCCCTGCAACCCGGAGGCCTAGTTCACCCATGTACCATCCGGGGGGCACCCTGGAGCCGAAACGACGCACAACCTGACGGCCAAAGAAACACCCCACCCAGCCCCACAAAACCTGCAGGCCAACGTGCCGTCCGGGGGGGCCATGGTGCTGAAATGGTGCACGAACTCGGAATCAAAGAAACCCACCCGCCACTCCTACTACCCGGAGGCCTAGTTCACCCATGTACCATCCGGGGGGCACCCTGGAGCCGAAACGGCGCACAACCTGACGGCCAAAGAAACAGCCCCCCCGCCCCATAAAACCTGCAAGCCAAGTTCACCCGCGTGCCGTCCGGGAGGGCCCTTCGAGCCGAAACGGCGCACCAACTCGGAATCAAAGAAACGCGCACCCCCCCCCCCCCCCCCACTACTACCCGGAGGTCTAGTTCACCCATGTACCATCCGGGGGGCACCCTGGAGCCGAAACGGCGCACAACCTGACGGCCAAAGAAACACCGCCCCCCCCCCCCCCCCCCCCCCCCGGCCCCACAAAACCTGCAGCCCAACGTGCCGTCCGGGGGGGCCCTTGGAGCCGAAACGGCGCACCAACTCGGAATCAAAGAAACACCCCCCCCCCCACTACTACTCGGAGGCCTAGTTCACCCATGTACCATCCCGGGGGCAACCTGGAGCCGAAACGTCGCACAACCTGACGGCCAAAGAAACACCCTCCCGGCCCCACAAAACCTGCAGGCCAACGTGCCGTCCGGGGGGGCCCTTGGAGCAGAAATGGCGCACCAACTCGGAATGAAAGAAAACCCCCCCCCCTACTACCCGGAGGCCTAGTTCACCCATGTACCATCTAGGGGGCACCCTGGAGCCGAAACGGTGCAAAACCTGACGGCCAAAGAAACACCCCCCCGGCCCTACAAAACCTGCAGGCCAACGTGCCGTCCGGAGGGGCCCTTGGAGCCGAAACGGCGCACGAACTCGGAATGAAAGAAACCCCCGCCCCCCACTACCCGGAGGCCTAGTTCACCCATGTACCATCCGGGGGGCACCGTGAAGCCGAAACGGCGCACAACCTGACGGCCGAAGAAACAGCCCCCCGCCCCACAAAACGTGCAGGCCAAGTTCACCCACGTGCCGTCCTGGGGGGCCCTTCGAGCCGAAGCGGCGCACCAACTCGGAATCAAATAAATGCCCCCCCCCCCACTACTACCCGGAGGCCTATTTCACCCGTGTCCCATCCGGGGGGCACCCTTGAGCCGAAACGACGCACAACCTGATGGCCAAAGAAACACCCCCCCGGCCCCACAAAACCTGCAGGCCAACGTGCCATCCGGGGGGGCCCTTGGAGCCGAAACTGCGCACCAACTCGGAATGAAAGAAACCCCCCCCCCCCTACTACCCGGAGGCCTAGTTCACCCTTGTACCATCCGGGGGGCACCCTGGAGCCGAAACGGCGCACAACCTGACGGCCAAAGAAACACCCCCCCGGCCCCACAAAACCTGCAGGCCAACGTGCCCTCCGGGGGGGCCCATGGAGATGAAACGGCGCACCAACTCGGAACGAAAGAAACCCCCCCCCCTACTACCCGGAGGCCTAGTTCACCCATGTACCATCCGGGGGGCACCCTGGAGCCGAAATGGCGCACGACCTGACGGCCAAAGAAACACCCCCCCGGCCCCACAAAACCTGTAGGCTAACGTGCCGTCCGGGGGGGCCCTTGGAGCCGAAACGACGCACCTACTCGGAATCAATGAAACCCGCCCACCCTACTACCCGGAGGCTTAGCCCACCCAAGTACCATGCCGACACATGAGTGTCGGCACAACACCCTTGTCCCTCACTACCGCGTGGCCTAGTTCGCCCATGTAACGACCGGGGGTTACGCCGGAGCCGACACGGCGCTCGCACGGCCCCAACGGCAAGGGCGGACCACCGGATGCTTGGCCATGGGAGGTGGCCTTGGAATCACCGAGCTCGCACGAGGGGGGAGGGTTGAACACGCACGATTGAGCGACCAACCACAAAGGCCAACAAGCCTGGCTAAGCCCTTGTAGCGGGCACGGTGGTTGTGCCTTAAAGCCAACGCCCGCCCCAGTGTGCACACCGTGTCTGTACCATGCCACCGCGTGCATGTCAACGTGAACCCTTGCCAGCCCGTCCCGTCTCGCTGACCAAGTCCCTTACAAGCATATGTTGGAGCCGAAAGCGCGCATCCAGAACATCGATGCAAAGTCACGGGCAAGCAGGAACATTCACGTCGGGCACTAGCACTGCGAAAG
The DNA here is from genome assembly GCA_030544415.1 of Thalia dealbata. Classification (NCBI taxonomy): domain Eukaryota; kingdom Viridiplantae; phylum Streptophyta; class Magnoliopsida; order Zingiberales; family Marantaceae; genus Thalia; species Thalia dealbata. The sequence continues at coordinate 17,716,471 of CM060457.1, forward strand.
ACCCTGCCCGGCCATCGCAGCTCATCAGACCGTGCAGGGTCACGCCGCATGTCCCGACAATCGAACGCACGAACACCGGGACGTCTCTCAGCGGGAGCAATCGGACGTCGGGACTCCCCGGTGCTCCGCGGTCGCCGGCTTGCCCGGCGGCCTCGCCCTTGCGCCGCCTTGGCGCTTGGCCCGAGCGCTCTTGGGCCCCGTGCATCCGGCCAAGGGGCCCATGTGTACCCCTTGCACCGGAGCCCTTTCGCCATGTGACCCCGTGCACTTGGCACATTCCCTTGCGTCCCCCCCGTGGCCCACGTCCGTCCTGACCGCGTCCTAGTGCTGGCCGATCGCACTCGCAAGGTTCAATGACTTGGGTGCGTAACGGTCCGTCCCACCACGAACATGTCTCCTCCGGAGGATTCGGTCCGCACATAACTGCAGTTGGTGGGATTTCCCGAGGCTCGTCCGCGGGGTTACGTGCGCGAGCGACACGCGGGCCCGCTGGGCGGGCGGCTCCGATCCTTAGCTCGGATTCTTACT